>NJDD01006415.1:3138-14987 GCA_002245505.1 Calephelis nemesis | reverse complement strand
CCAACTTGAGAGATAGGATAGCTTATATCTCAATTTATGGTAAAAAAAATTACCATCCGAGCGAAGCCGGAACGGGCAGCTAGTAATATATAAAAACACATGTAGTCGAGTAAAGAACATTTTTCTTTGTCAAATCGGTTAAGAATACATATGGATTTTTAGTTTCGCTTCGGCTTCTAATGCATTTATATTGAAACAATGTTAAGCCTTTATTTGACCATCTCGTTGGTCGAAGGGCTAGCGTAGAGGCCTTACTCCACCGACAAAGTGCAAGACGCGAGTTCAATTTCAGACGAAGCAGGCATTTGTGTGATGTAACATCTTATCTAAATGTCTGCATTTTCGGATCTGGGTGTTTTTTTAATATTTTCTGATATCTATAGAAGTATTTCTATATATTGGCATCGTTGACTAACACCCAAAACACAAGCACGTAATTTGCTTACTTTGAAGTTAGGTTCAATTTGTGCAACTTATCCAAGGACATTTATTATTTAAGCTCATCATGAAATGTCTGCTCCAATCCGGAATCGGTCTAAAATTTAAACTTTCATTCCATTTTTGTTTAAATACAAACCAAATAGCATCAGCTTCTACTAATTGCGTATTAAATTATTTCCAGTAAACAAATGTGTAATATATAAATTTATAATGTGTATGTTAGAATTTAAAATGATGTTACTTGTAATCATACTCGTATTTTTACAAACTCACATCAGAACTAGATTGAGACGCTGATTTTAGTTTCCCCAGTGTTGGTCCGGACTCCTTTGTAGAATAAACCATCTGCTTTCCTTGCCAGGTAGCTCGTAAAAGGCGAGCATAGGCTCACTGTCACTAATACCGCGACGTCTGACTAGGTGATAGAGTTTAGCAGCGACTCGCCCGGATTGGTACCACCGCCTTTCCTATTCCTACCGCCAAACCGTCATGACGTGTTCCGGTTCGGAGGGTAAGGTAGCCGGTAAACTTACTTTTGCTCGAGGCCCAACATCCCGGCCTCAGGTTGGCAACGCACCATTACCAACTTTGGTGTCTCTAGGCGGCGTGAATTTCTTAACCACAGGAAATCCGTCTGCTAGTTTGCCTTCCAATATTATAGAAAAAAAATAGTTTTATGTACGTGTGACCCGTGCAATCAATATTTCCCCCTAGTTGATTTGGGTTCGCTGAGTAGAAAAGACCATGTGTCCATCTGCCGGGCAGCTCGTGGGCAGCAATCAGTGGTAAAAATATAGGTCAGTACTACTACTCTACAGAATGATAGAAAATAAAACAAGATCTGGGGCCAAAAATATGTTTGTTGACTTGATAAATTATTTATTAATGTGTATGATTGTAAAAAATATCGAAGCCTTTCCTAACTATTTCTACTTCACCGAGCCTAATCTAATATTACGTCACATCTACTCAGTCTTTGACAAAAGCTTGTCCCTCATGTTTGTATTCTACGCCGCCTACGGGCTACAACAACAGATTGGGTCTATTATACCCCCACAATACGTATACCCAGCTAAATTTAATGTTGGAGGGTTAGAAAGGTCTCATGTATATCCCGTGATCATATTTCGGATAAGGGTCTCTTTGAAAAAAGGTCTTGATTTTATGGTATCTATGTTTTCGCGAAAGTACTTTGATAGAAATAGTTGAAGGAAAAATAATTTAATAAAAAAATGTTTGATGAAATGGATGAATAGGTACATATTTAAACTACTAGACCTGACAGACATTGTTGCGATCTAACAAATTTGGTCTGTTCGTATTTCAAAAGAGAAAAACATCCCGTCCTTCATCATTGCTTTGATACGAAAAACTAACACAGTTTTAAACAAAGCAATAGTATGAGTGGCTTTGGAGTAGTGTGTAAATATTTTTACTTTTATAATAACAAAATTGAAAAGTAATGAATGGACTATTACAAAACAAAAATCCGGGTATATAAATTTTCTTCTACAATAAGAAATGAAATACTTAATAAGATATTATGATCAGACATAGATTTTTATAACACTGCTGTAAATTTTATTTTATCTATTGTAAAATAATAAATATCACTAGACAAGTTACTCATATTGAACATAACCCTAAAATAAGTAAATTATATGTTTGTGTTATGGGTGTTAGTCAACGATTCTAATACATAATAATAGTAAAATAGATATCAGAATAAATTTAATAAACACCTAAACCCGGAAACGCAGACATCTAAATATTCATCACACAAACGCCTGCCACCGTCGGGAATTGAACCCGAGGCTTGCGAGTGATCGATGCAGTTAACGAGGCGGTCATTTCATTTAATCCTTAAATTAAGAATGGAATTTTTATATTTTTTTAGTTAAGGTAAGTCATGTTATTGATCTGATGATTCCTTATTATATAGAATACCCTTCTTCATCTGGAAAAACTATATCATACTAGCCGACCGGAAAACTTCATATCGCTTGACATTATCAGTTACTGAAAGTTTTTATAGATTAAAGCATAGTTTTTTCCATTTTTCTTGGTATTTTTTCGGTTTCCATCGACATCAAATCATTATAGCCGTTACCATCATCATCAATATTGTTCGTTACCGTTGTCTTTGTCACTATTACTGTTATGTTTTTATTAGCATTGAGAATTTCCTCGAAGTTAATACATAATCGAGCCATTATCAATGCTTATTAACGGCTGAATGTTATAATTTTATATAGAAATATAATAAGTGCATTCGAGAGACGTGAAGCAGTTATCGATGAGTGATTTTAAATTGATTTAATTACATCGATATATTCAAAAGCCAGAACGGATTGCAGCACTGGCTGAAAATAATGAAGTAATTATGGATCGGTTGGACGCACTCCGCTGCGGTACAGAGAATTACTCGCATCGAACAGTTCGATAAATCGACACGTATTTTACGTCTGTATGTGTTATTTCAAATGAACATCGATATTCGGTTATTAATGAACAAAGGCGGACTCGAGAACATGTTCCACTCGAAATTCAGTTATCTGTCAGTAGAATACGTACCTGTATTTCTGTTTTAAGGAATTTTGAATTTTTGAAATGGAAGTTCTTTTCTGTTACACTTTTTGAAAATAGATGCCATAAAGAAGTTTCACTTCCTGTGTGTGTACACAAAACATACACATACACATGCGCATTTTTTGTTTGCAGACCTATCACCGTAGCCATGTCACGTAACAATAATTTTTTAGCATATTCCAAATCAAAACCAAAAATATATTTTTTGCGTGATATCAATATTAAATTCAACAAGGATGATGATAACGTCGCATTATTAAGCTTATTAGTTTTAATCTACTCTTTTTGATCGCCTCTGTAGACTATCAGACTGGCGTCGAATTCGACTTCTTGAGGTCCCAGATTCGACCCCCGAGTCGACAAACAAAAACTGAAAAAAATATTCTAAAATTTAATAAAAATAACGTTGCACGTAATTGCATATGTGCTTCGCTGGCGTTAGCCTTGCCACCTATCACGTTGTGGGACTTAGTGTCTTCGGCTAGTAGGTTTTTTATTTTTTTTATATTAGTCTCAATGACTTTATAGCAACATTAAAGCTCGACGAGTTTTGAGTTTTTGTAACTTTTCTTAACGGTGCCTGACTCAAAACTAGTACAGATGAAACTATTGAGACACTAACTTTTTCCTACTGTTAACATGAAAAAAATACAATTATAAATGGAAAAGTATACGTAATAATAACGTATAAGTATAGTATACCAGTATACGTATGTTCCGTTTTCACCCCAAAATGGCTAAATTTATTTTAAAGAATTCTGTTAAAAACGTGGATTAGAATTTGGCTACTTTTTATAGCAAACTTTCAATGAATAACGTTGAAGAACTTGAACACGCGGGCGAATCGGCAGGCAGCAGCTAGTTTACTTATAGTTGCTATCACTTTTACACGATATGAAAATGTCAAATGAAATACAATGACAGAAACAATGCCTTCATTAAATTGTCGTCTTCTATTCTTGTGAAGCTTGATATTTTATCATTTTATTTTTATTTCATAAAAAAAAATATCTTCACGCCCATATCCCCGAAGGGGTAGGCAGAGGCATAACCAGGGCACCCACGACTAGCCGAAAATACTAAGTCCCACAATGTGATAGGTGGCAAGCTTATCGCCAACCGGGCACATATCCTATCCCGAGCAACATTTTTTTTTATTATAAAATCGGAAAAACCGAATTTTCTTTGTGTTGGCCGACCCGAGAATCGAACCCGGGACCTCATAATTCTAATATATATAATTATAATTTTATTTCAAAATCTCAAAAATCATATTTTTTCGATGCATTATTATTGTATGACTGGGTTCACTTTATCTATTACAAGATATCTTTTTTTTATCTAAGATTTTAACTTTAATCTAAGATATCCTTACCGACTGAGGTGATTTTGGTTGCGTACGCGAACTTTTTTTTTATGATATTGGAAGGCAAAAAAGCAAACGGATTTCCTGATGGTAAGAAACTCACGCCGCATAGAGACACCAAAGATGGCGCATAGAGACACCAATGGTGCGTTGCCAATCTGAGGTCAGGATGTTAGGCCTCGAGCAAAAGTAAGTTTACCGGCTACCTTACCCTCCGAACCGGAACACGCCATGACGTTAAGGCGGCAGGAATAGATAAGGCGGTGGTACCAATAAGGGCGAGTCGCTGCTAAACTCTACCACCTAGTCAGATGTCACGGTGTTAGTAACGGTGAGCCTATGCTCGTCTTTTACAAGCTGCCTGGCAAGGAAGGCAGATGGTCTATTCTACAAAGGAGCCCGGACCAACACGGGGAAAATTTACAAGTGACTTGTATACACTTGTTGTTTACAATATTAATAATCTTTACTCTACTTAATAGATTGATATCGTCTGATTAATAAACTGATATCGGTACCAACACATACGGTACTTAATCCAAATTGGATTCAGTTGATCATGTAGAGCTACATATAGATGTAATCTAACAATCGGCTTCGAGCAAGTTGATTAAATTTATCCACAAGATTGCTCTTGATTAAAATCGTTAGAAATACGCAACTCGGAAGCTCCGCGGTGCGACGCTCAACTACTTTATGACAAGGGAAACGAGAACGCGTGGAATTAGAATGGAAGTTTATCCTGTAGTCCTACCATCGGCAATTGTCGACTTCGAATACTTGGTCAAAATATTTTTTCTTAACTACTCATTTAGGTACCGTCTTGATGATTAACGTTGACTAAAGTACGCTAACATGCAGGTTGCCATTAGAGCCTTTATTGCACTGGAATACAGAATTTGAGAAATTAATCTGTGAAAACGTGAATCTGTTAAAGCAGTGAAAAATTACAACCTAAGATTCATAAAATCAAAATGGACTATCAAATTTTAGTTTTCTATAGAAAATTCACGTCAGTGATGCCACAAACTAGATAGGGATACTACAGTGATCGCAAGTGTCACATTTAAGCGCATTTTTTTAATTAAAAGTGAGCTAAATTATTTACGCAGTAAGTGCTTTATTTTTATTGAATATAATAAAAAAAATATAAAAAAAAAATATTTTTATTGCGGCGTGAATTTCTTACCATCAGGAAATTCGTCTGCTTGTTAGCCTTCCAATATCATAAAAAAATGTCATGCTAAACAAGTTAACAAATAAATTTTGTCTTCAGTTTTTATTGTCAAATAAAACTTGGCAATACACAACTACCTGATTGATAGTACTTACAATAAATATGACGAACTATACAATGGCAAATGCTCAATAACTAAAAACGTAAATGAAACTTTAAAAAAATGTCAAAATCTTGTTTTGAAACTATTTCAAGTCGTTAACTTGTAGCCTCTGTGGTCTAGCGGTCCAGGTGTTGGACTTGACTGCATGAGGTCCCGGGTTCGATTCCCGGATCGGGCAACAAAATGAAAATTTGGTTTTTCCAATTTTCTAATTTAAAAAAAATGTTGCTTGGGATTGCATACGTGCCCGGTTGGCGATAGGCTTACCACCTATCACATAGTGGGACTTAGTGTCTTTGGCTAGTCGTGAGTGCCCTGGTTGTACCTCTGCCTACCTCTTCGGGGCATTAAGATACCTAACTTGTAGTCACATCAATTTTCATACATTTTTGTAAAATTACGTCTGTACCAATACACATCTATAATCAAATTCAAAATATGCTCGTGCTAGGGATGCTGAAACACAATTTTATTTCTTTTTCACCGCTCAAGCTTAAACACTTTAGAATATAACGTGCATAGGAGAAATTTGTAGCAAAAGAAAGTAAATAACTTCACGCCCACTGCGCCTCCAATATTAGCAGAGTAACTAAATAATGTCATGATTAATATTAAAATACACTTGCTCTCTATTTTCTTTTAAGATTGTTAAATTGGCCAACAAGTTTTACTGCTACAGCACTTTCAGTACTATGACAATATCTTATGGTTCATAGAGGCAAAGATTCGCTGATAGGTAATAGGTTTTTCCCCGTGTTGTAGTTCCCCGGGCTCCTTTGTAGAATAGACCATCTGCCTTCCTTGCCAGGCAGCTCGTAAAACACGAGCATAGGCTTACCGTCACTAACACCGTGACATCTGACTAGGTGGTAGAGTTTCGCAGCGGCTCACCCGGATTGGTACCACCGCTTTACCTATTCCTGCCACCATAACGTCATGACGTGTTACGGTTCGAAGGGTAAGGTAACCGGTAAATTTACTTTTGCTCGAGGCCCAACATCCCGTCCTCAGGTTGGCAACGTACCATTACCACCTTTGGTGTCTCTAGGCGGCGGAAATTTCTTACCATCAAGAAATCCGTCTGCTTGTTTGCCTTCCAGTATTATGAAAAATCAGCACACCACATGAATTCTCAATAAGTAGTGACGAATGGAGTTGTACCAAACGCCAGTGATGAAAGAAATATTTAAACTAAATACTGCTTAACGAAAATTATTACATCGTTGCCCTCAACGTTCAATGTTATTTTTAATTAATTCACTTAAATCGTCAGGTTATTTGTCATGTTTTAGTCAGCTTTCAGATAAAGCATCCTTACTCAAGGTTGAAGGTTATGGTTGGCATTTAGTATTTAAATAAATAATAAATAAATAAATATCCTTGGACAAGTCACACAAATTGAATCTAACCCCAAAGTAAGCAAATTATATGCTTGTGTCATGGGTGTTAGTCAGCGACACTAATACATAAAAATACTTAAATAGATACCAGAATAAATTTAATAAACAAACAGACATGGAAATGCAGACATCTAAATGTTCATTACACAAATGCCTGCCCCTGTCAGGAATCGAACCCGAGCCTCGCGATTGGTCGATGTAGTTAGCGTGTACGCTAGCCGCTCGTTCAACGAGGCGGTCGAAGTAAATTAAATACACGTAATATTTACCTATTTCTTATAGATTTTGTGCCCGTGTTGGTTCGGTCTTCTTTTTAGAATAGACCAACAGCTTTTCCGCCAGGCAGCTCTTAAAAGGCGAGCATAGGCTTACCGTCTCTAACACCGTGACATCTGACTGAGACATCTGAGATGATAGAGATGATAACGATAAAAGATCACAGAATGAAAAAGTTTGGAAACAAAGTAGTTGGTCTTGAGAAATGAAAATGGCGTTCTTATCAACAAGATATTAAAATTTGTTATGGTCGAATTTCGACCAGCGGGCGACCACCAGTTTGTATAAAAAAGGAAAATAATAAGTTAATATCTTAGTTAAAGATTATTTTTAATTTAAAATATCAATTAATTTGTTTTATATTATTTCAGATCTTTAAATTTGTTTTGACATAGAGAAAATTACAAATATAAACTATATCCAGGTTAAACTGTTTCGCTTCAGTCAAAGGAACTAATTTGACTTCGGTGAACTTGGTTTCTAATAAATGCTCTGGCTGGAATCGACATGTTAGGATTTTCCAATATATCTTTTCTAAGTTTAAAGTTTCAAAAAGATAAACGTTGAAAGCAGACTTCCGCAGAAGTTAGGCTTTGAGCAAAGATAGCTAATTTGTGAAACGTTTCCGTCCACATACATTTTCATTGGTTGCATTCAACAATTTTGTACAACTATGGTTAACTGCCCATAGTTTATAAACTAATTTGTTGTTATTACGATTATTTGTTACGTTCTTGTAGATACTATTTTAGCGTTTTCTGTTGATCGATGATATCGAAGACATATAATTTTACTTGACAGGGATTTGATTTAATTTCAATTAAAAGCAATCTTGACGTTACCTGGCAAACTTGAGCATTAGGTCTAGCCCAGCTATCTAGTAGCCTTACGGTTACTAGATAGCAAAGCTTTTAAAAGATATATGGTGCCTATAGGGCTCTTTTATAATTAGAAGATCCGTGTGCTTGATCGCTGTGTTATAACATCAAAAACAAAAGAGGTAGTTTTGTAAAAACAGAAAATCAGTTATCACCTTTCAGCTACCAGTATGTCTGAATACCATCTAAAACCAGACTTATGGAACTAGGTCAACGATACACAATCACATTGAGGTTTCACTTTGTTTACATAAAACAGCTAACTGTCTTCTGGATAGGGTTAATTGATGAGAGCGTGTTCATAATGAGGAAACTTTGCTTCCTTACAAATTACATGAAGTCTCCTGGATTTCCACACGATCCTTCTATCTTAATTTAAATAATTGGAGATAATGAAACCTGATAAAGTCTACGCTGTTTTAACCGAGAGAGTATTGAAAAAACTTCATCTGAAAATGTAGTCAGTTTTCAAGATGCATGCAGGTAAAGATAAAAAAGGTGAGTGTGCAATAGAAGTGAAACTACAGTAAATCGACAAAAGAATGAGATATGTTTGTGTCTCTAACCTGCGAAAGAATGAGATAAATATATATTTGTTTCTCTTACCAGTCGTGTTTTCGTTGCACCTGTTTTGAAATCACAACGATTCTAAAGAAGTTTCACTTTAAAAATCGAGGAGCACCAAAAGCAATGTACCGAAAGCCATATAAAGTTCATTTGCGAAATTTTGTGTAAAGATCAGCGAACGGATCTCTTGATGTAAGAAATAAGAAACCATAGATGTTACAGGTTCGTTGCTGTCCTATGGCCGGGATGCTAAGCCTAGTGTGCAAGTCTGCAGGCTATACCTCTGCATAGCGTATAAGAACTTAATGAACTGAAAGATCATCTATACATATAATAAATCTGTAGAAAGGTCAATAATAGGGGATCAATACCAAACCCAAATATGTGATTAAAAAAAAAATTTGTCTGTGTGTCTGTATGTTCAGGCATCATGTGAAAACTAACGGTTCGATTTCAGTAAAACTTGGTATAATTATACCTTATTATCCTGGGTATAAAAAGGGATACTTTTTATCCTGGAAAAATACGTAGAAAAAAAATATCTTTATTTTTCAGTTTTATCACGCGAAGACCGACACAAAAGTCGCGGGCGGAAGCTATTCTATAATATAATGATTACTATTACGGGACCCTTCATGAGCGAGTCCGACTCGTACTTGACCGCCTTTATTATCTTTTTGCGCATTTGTTACGGCGGTATTTTCCTTTATGTGAATCTGAGACATCTGTGAAATTCACTGAAATGAGATGATTTAAGGGGCAATTATGTTCTAATTTAAATATTTGTGTTGAATTATGTGTTTATTTGTATAAGGATTAATATCATGTTTATAAATATTTTTTTCCGAAATAACACCTTATTTAAAACTTCCATTAATTGCCATAAAAGTGTTATAGCTTGACAATTTTATTTATAAAATTATATTTACGTACGCGGAAAAGTAACTGATGAACTGTGCGTCACCTGAAGAACCCGTAACAAATGTTGTTATGGCGCACCAATTTTTTTGTATGTGCAACATTTTTGAACTAACCGAGATGATTAACCTGTGACTGACTTTTTTCAGATTTCTTACCGACACACCGATATGACAACAAAAAAACTACAGCCTGTAAATAAAACCGACTCATTTCTTGAATCTTAGGTATATAATACAGAGATTAGACGGGATGAAATAATTCAGCAGATAATTTAAATAATTAAGTGTGGTGTCGCCTACATCTAAGTCGAGTTTCTCACATGTCTAAGTCAAATCATCAAAAAATATGTTTTTAATCAAAGTAATTATTTATTTATTTAAACTTTATTGTACACAAATAAAAAAGGTGTGTACAAAAGGCGAACTCATCAATCATCAGATCAAACATGTAGGTACCAAATAAACAGAAACCGAGAATAAAACAAATTAAATTTGAATTTGAATGTACATATAAATAAAATAATTCAGTAATATATAATTATCTGACTACTCCATATTCATTTGTGTTAGGAACAGCTATCAACCCTAGCAATTCATAGAGAAGCCAAAGTTTATGACAAACTCTTCGTGAGTAGAAATGAATAATAAAGTTACAGTACTTCGTAATTTATTTTGAAAATTTAGTGGTTGCTCAAAAAACGTTTCTGATCGAATTGCAACTGGCCTCTGTAAATCAATTTTGTTTTCAATTTTGCGAAAAAATAATCCTCACATATAAAATAGTTAGTTCGAGAGTTTGTTGCTAGTTCATCGCTAATTGACAATATGACTGTGCTAAGAAGTAAAACGCAGGTGAGAAAGAATAAAATAAGACTTCGGAATATGTAGAAAGGGAAAATGGTTCGACTTTCGCTTTTGTTGGCGTACGTCGAAATTGTTACATCTCTAAGCAAAGATAACTTAATAGATTGCTGTTCAAAATTTATAAAACACTAGCTGTTGTCCGCGTCCTTGCCCGCGTGGTTAATGGTCCCACAGAAAAACATTTTTCGGGATAAAAACTATTCTATATGTTAATCCAAGCTACCCTCTATAAAACCCTCTATAAAAAATATAGCCTATGTTGTTTCTCAGGGTCTATTCTATCTCTGTACCAAATTTCATTAAAATTGGTTCACTGGTTTAGGCGTGAAAGCGTAACAGACAGACATTAAAAAAATAAAGTTTTTAATTTTCGTAAGCCCCTGACAATATCAATCCTTATTATAGCTAAGAACCATTTTGATCAGTCAGCTTTCAGCAGAAATGGGTCTTTTAGCAGTAATGATGCCACAGACACCCAGACACGTCTTGTTACACCCCTATTTTTATCGGGATTTTGTGTATTAAGAGCAATTGTCAACTCTAGCAGGTAGAAGTGAAGCGAAAGTGGTTTAATTCTGTATAAATATCGTGACTAGCAACACTTTGCATAAAATCATCCCCGGTCTAGCTAGAGTAAGTCGAGTTAGAACTTCAAGTATCTAATTTTCAATGAAATTTGAATATAGTTTAGTTAAATGGACATTGCGGACTCTCGTACATGTCTAACTTACTTTATGTGTTTTGATTTAAGCAATTTGGTTACCTATTCCTGCCGCTATAATGGCAGTGTTTGGCAATATCGTGTTCAGATTCGAAAGTTGTGGTAATTGGTACTATCGTAATCGGACTTGCACATTAGGATCCCGGTCACATTTACAAAATCTAACGTGAAAAACAATTAACACTATAAAGTTTTTAAAAACAATTTAACCGACTACAGAAATCGAAATATATCGAATATAGATAATATTCTAATATCTATATTCGATATATCGAATATAAAATATTAAACTTCCCCGTGTTAGTCCGGGCTCCTTTGCAGAATAGACCATCTGCCTTTCTTGCCAGGCAGCTAGTAAAAGGCGAGCATAGGCTTATCATCACTAACACCGTGACATCTGACTAAGTGGTAAAGTTTCGCAGCGACTCGCCCGGATTGGTACCACCGCCTTACCTATTCCTGCCGCCATAACATCATGACGTGTTCC
>NJDD01006412.1:67348-78169 GCA_002245505.1 Calephelis nemesis | reverse complement strand
CTCCGAAACCGGCGTGTTTGTATGAAAAGGGTAATGAATGTGAAGGAAGCAAGACCGGTTTGTCAGGATCGTGAGGTCTGGAAATCGATACTCTCTGCCTACCCCGTAAGGGACTTGGCGTGAAGATATGTATGTATGTATATTTTAGAATTGTGTCAACTTCAGATTACTTTAGGTTTGAACATCACCAAAAAATGATATAGTTAAGATTTTGGTTCATAATTTGACACCAGCTATGTTTAGCACTATTACTTATTTAAATATTAGCTTACAACTAATTTCTACTGCAATCTTACAAATATATAAGAGACTAGATTTTAACACTAATAAGTTTACTTTATAAAAAATCACTGTTTTACATTTTACAAATTTGCAATAGATGGATGAAAAGTTCGTTGACCTAAAGTACTTTAAAGACTAGGCTATAATGAATACAAAAAGGGCTACTCTCTAATTAGAGCTGTATTAACGAAAACATTGACCTTTACGAGACGGAATTGATCTGAAAGGATTGGTCGTATGCAAAGAGGTCAAAAATGCTTGCTCCTTGTTTATCTCTGTAATGCATAAAACATTTGATCACTTTATTAATTTTAATGTACAATATTCAGCCTCTTGTACAAATTGAATAATATATAAAAACATTTATTATTAAAATTATTGAATAACTTTTCTAATTATTGAACAACAATATGACTATAATTATAACACACGCCAAATATTTATATGTAAGAAACTTTTGGTAAAATAAAAATATGGCCAAGGTGAAGCAATAAACAGTGAAAGTCTGCAATAAAATTATACGAGGTGTTCATTTCCTTCTTCTTTTTTTGTTTGTCAAATACAAAAGTTTGATAAATTTATAAATTTTTTGGGGTTCCATTGCTGTAATTTCTCTCTGATATTCTGAACATTTCAAAACTGTTTTGCTGCTATGGCTTTTTTTCAAGTGATACTGAACTGCTTACATTTTGTCTTAAATAAAGATTGAGGGACAAGAACCTTCGGACATATGTTTTATACGAACATCAATTCGTTCTAGTGATTTAAAATCTATAAAGTAGCTAGCCGACCTGGCGAACTTCATACCGATTGTCATTGATAGCTAAAGACAGTTTGTATGGAGAAAAATCAAAGCAATATTTTTCCTATTTTCCCACCAATTTTCTAAGTTTTTCTCGATATATGAAACTTCTCTTGGCTATAGCTAACACAAGAAATTTAATGTATTAGCAAAATTGGTCAGGCGTGATCCGATGGTAACAGGAAATGGGATTTCAATATTTACTATAAATATTTATATATGCATAAACGTACCACGTCTGTATTGAGATTTTTTACTTAACAGTAATGATCATAATAACTGTATTCTCAATTTGCAAAATAAAATTGTATCCGTAGAGTACATGTGCCAGAATATACAGGAATTGCAGATACAATTAAAAAAAATTAACACTCCTTACCTTTTGAAGGTATTTTTTTAGGAGAAACAACAGCTCCATTTAATTTGCTAGTGAGTTTTATCATGGAATTCAACTCGTCAGTCTTAGGCAGGTGAACGAGAGGCGGTGGTTTTTCCATCTTGTCTATATCCGTGAAATGCTCCATTTCCATTTTAGATATATCTTCAATTCTATCTGGTGACGGTGATCTACTATTTGTGCTGAAAAAATATTTCATAGAGCCATTATTTTCTTCTTATTATAACATAACTTTTTTCTTAAAATCATGTATATGCGCTTTGTAAACTTCAATTAAGGATAGTTTTATTTTCAAGACAAGGGGGGTTACCATAAACTCTTAAGACAGTATTATTTCAATAATACTAATTTCCATAGGAGAAATACAACCTTATGACTTAAGTCATAAAGTTGCTTATAAAGGCGGACATTTAACAAGATGGAAATAGTACTGCTTTAAGCGTTCGTAGTAGGGCCCAAGGACTGGTGATAGAGCAAGCTTAGACCCTCAGGAATAATATATGCGCGGGTTAAAATATAAGTAACTGATAGTAGATTTTATAAAAAAAATAATATGATCGCCTATGTGGACTAGCAGTCCGCTTATTTATCATGTCATCGCGATCCCCAACTCAAACAACAACAAAAGATTGACTTTTCAATTTTCTAATAAAAAACAGCGTTGCTGGGATGGGGTATGTGGCAGGTTTGTGATAGGTTTACCACCTATCACATTGTGGGAGTTACTGTCTTCGACTATTCGTGGGTGACCTGATTCTACCTATGCCTACCGCTTCAGGGATACGAGTGTGAAGATACAGTAGATTATAACATTCAAATTATTTAACACATTATGACAATAGAAGTTAGTTGAATGATATTTACATCACACTTAAAATAGTTACTAACAAGCGTCACATGATGAAACGAAAACGAGGTCTTGAATTATTAAGAAATATATTTCCGTCGCAATCATTTATTTTTGACATTATATATTACTCTACAGACGATCCTGCCAAAATATTAAAGTAATTGGAACCTAGCAGCAAGCGCATACCTTCTTCTTAAATTTAAAAGAATTAAGCTATCATAAAATATTATTTAATAATGATTTTTTTAGCGCAATTCTTTCCGTTCTATTTCGAAAAAATCGCACGCATATCTTTTCGCACACATGTAAGGTGCCTACTCAAACACGCACACATCGACTGAAAATCTCTAACATTTGGCTTCAATTACTGTTTTACTTTTATTTAAATTTACTTTTACTTAAAGGGATTAGTTTCGTTTATGTTATGTCTAATCTAACATACAGCCTTGCTCGATTTTCGAATTTATTTGGTTCTTCCAAGGGATCCACTAGAGATAAAGACGATATCCTATGGTTGCCCACTTTTTACTTTAAAGTTAATTTAAAATTTGAGGTTGGACTAAATTACTGATAATTGCGAAATTTGGTCAAAATGTGTTTAATAGTTTCGGAGTTTGCATTCTACATCCATACAGCGTGACAAAAGATTTTTATTTTTTCCTTATTGGTCTGGATCCTCTGAATAGAATAAATATCTCAGTCGATACTATCACGGCCATTGAGTGCTGAACTGCAACAGGCCAGGATAGAAATCCACCGTTTTACCTTTTGATGGCGACATAATGTCGGGTAGCGGTCTACCGCCTAGACCTATGCAACACGCCTATAATTCCGGACATATAATAGTGACGCACCTATAACATCTACGGTGTGTATAGGCTACAGTTGTCTCTTGCCATAAAAAAAACCGTGTGCTTTATCGCTATGTTGTCACATAAAAATAAATAAGTATGTGATTGTTGAATACTATATCATTAAAAAAATCTTAAAACATAACCTTTAAAGAATTTCAGAGATCGAAAGAGAGAGCGGAACTATATATACTCATAATACTTACTCATCAGCCTCTGCATCAATTAAGCTACACTCTGTTTTATTGCTGGTTTTCATTTTGGACACTTTGATCTTGGCCTTCACTTTCTTTTTCTTGGCTGCAACTTTGACCTGCGGTATCGCGGTCACCGAGCTGACCGGTAACGCTGGACTTATAGCTGGTCGAGTTGGTGTATGTGTGTCTTGGCGAGGCTGCAACAAGAACATGTCGAATATACAGATTTGTACAATATTCGTGCAAAAAATATTGATATCATCAACCTTATTGTATATTTATTTCCTAATATAATCTAAAAAACAGTTGTTGGTTAAACAAATATAATTTCGTTTCAAAATTAATGGTAGACAGTGGAAAACACATAAGAGAATCGTGTGGTAGTTCAACTTGATTAAAGAAAGTAGTCTTGATGTTATGACAATCCAAGCTTTCTATTACTTACGTAAATCTACGATTACAAGTAATTTACACATTTTTAAAATTCATTTCATAACTACTATTATAATCGTATGAGTAAGTGCAGGTGAAATTAATAAAAAATAGTTTAATTTGGTAGGTGTCAAGCTTGTACATAGATGTTTTAAAATAGTAGTTGTCGTCCGTTGGTCGAAGTTAGACCATAATAAATTTTTATATCTTGTTGGTAAGAACGCCATCTTCATTTCTCAAGACCAACTACTTTGTTTCCAAATTGTATGGTGTGCCATCTGTGATCTTTATCTTTAGTTATCATCAACATATTTGTTTGTGTGTGTAAAATGCATGATAGTATGTGTTATGTTTTATTTATTTATTTAATGTACTTAATAATAAGCATTATTAATAAAAAATATCAGCGTTCTGCACTTCTACAGATAAACTACAAGTGTGCCAAATTAGATGCTCCTGTGTCCGCGCAATTTTCGTAAAAAGGGGTCCAAAGTTTTGGCATCAAAGTTTAGGGATAACAAGTTATGTATGAAAGCAAAGACCAAACGCGATACACAAAACATTCCAGATCTCTTAATACAATGCATATTAATTAGGTATATTCTTATAATATTGGCAACCCACTCAAAGCGCATTTCAGAATGAAATGCCAACATGGCCGACGTTTTGTGAATTGATGCCTCCTACCACGAAACCAGTGTACGTTATTAAAAGCGACGCTCGTTACACAGTTAAGCGACAGTCGCTATTCTGAAATGTTATGAATGAATGAATACAGAATTCAAAACCAGTGTCCATTCTGGTCATTTACTGGGAAACTTAGGCACAATGTTTTGCAACAGTCGTATAAAGTTCAAATTAAAAAAAAATTGAAATCAATTAAAAGTATTCAGTAAGTCATTTCAAAAATTAATTATCTAAATTAAAAAAATATATTTATTATCTAAATTATTATTGATAATTATTTGTTCCTACGCAACACGAACTATGTTTAAACTTGAATAACATATTTACAAAATGAATACGGCAAAAACTTGATTAAAATGCAATTTCCTTACATTGAGAATAATTACAAAAGAAGATAAGAATTTTGAAAACCAGTTAAATGCTATTAATCTGAATATAACATAATTTAACAGAGTTATAAGTTTCATTTTGTGTTCTTATGACAAAAGCAGCGAATAAGGACTCGGCTTCCCGATGTTAAGAGGTAACTGTAGCCTTTAGACTCCATAGATGTAGGTGACGGCTATCCTGAAGGTGGAATTTTAGGCCAATTGTGCAAATCTACCGGCTACCCCCCTATCTTCCGGACCGGGAAATGGTCGAGTTATTATGGAGGCAGAAATATGTAAGGCGGTGGATCCCTACGCAGGCAAGTTGCTTCACAACACTCGATAATTAGTGGTGTTGTTGGGCCCTTTTTCTTTAAAAGACTTGTATTGCCAACCTCTCGGTACCACAGCCTTACCTATTCCTGCCGCTATAACGTCATGACGTGTTCCGGTTCGGAGAGTAAGATAGCTGGTAAACTTACTTTTGCTCGAAGGCCTAACATCCCGGCCTCAGGTTGACAACGCACCATTACCACGTTTGGTATCTCTAGGTAGGAATTTCTTACCATCAGGAAATCCGTCTGCTTGTTTGCCTTCCAATATTATAAAAAAACTATTGACGTATTGTATCCATTTGCCGTATATTATCACAGAAACGTCTCTGAGTAACACTTGCAAAATAACGTAATCAAAAATGCCAATGTTAATCCAATGACCTAGCTGATTAGCCCACTTGGGTCCCAGGTTCAATATAGGTCATTGCAAATCACTAAACAAACGAATGGCTATGATATGTGTCAATCGGTTAAACATAACTATTATACCTGCCAAAGGTGGGATTACTTCGCAATTAACATACCCTGCCAAAATAAATACTAGTACCTTAATACCGGTGAATGATATAATCAAATCGCCTCATTGGTCTAGCGGTCCAGCGTCAGACGTGACTTCTAGTCCCGGGTTCGATCCCCGGGTCGGGCAACTAAGTAACTAGCAAATGTGCATATTTTCAATTTTTTAATTCAATGTAAGTACCTACTTTCAATTTTTAATAAGTCACCTCTGTGGTCTAGCGGTTCAGTTGTTGGACTTGACTGCATGAGATCCCGGGTTCGAATCCCGGGTCGGGCAACAAAAAGAAAATTGGGGTTTTCCAATTTTCTAATTAAAAAAATGTAACTTGGGATTGGAAATGTGCCCTGTTGGCGATAGGCTTACCACCTATCACATTGTGGGACTTAGTATATTCGGCTAGTCGTGGGTGCCCTGGTTGTGCCCCTGCCAACCTCTTCGGGGATATGGGTGTGAAAATACTTTTTTATATTACATAGGAGAAATTTAATGAAAATCATTAATCACGCTTCAACACTCAAACTAAACAAGGACGAAATTTACACACGCGGACAGTGTGATACCTGCGGAGCAAATCCGTATCTTTTTAGTGATGATCACTGGGTAAAGTGAACATCAAATAGCTGCCAAATGACGTGTTTTATTTTTACTATCTCCAGTGACCAACAGAAATACAATGAAGATAGCAAATACTAAACACGTCATTTGACAGCTGTTTGATGTACACTTTACCCAGTGATCATCACTAAAAAGATACGGAATTAACCCCCTGTAGATGGTTTCCTTTTTAGCTTCGGCTAACAAAAGAATGAACAAACTAAAACACACTTATGAACAAATTAACTTATTTCGATACATTTTTTGACCAGCAGAAGAGATGACAGTAGCTCTTCGTTGCAATTTAGGAAAAGGTTTCGTCGTTTATTAAAAATGTTTAATTTTATGATTATTATTTTGACTAATGAAAAATGCCACAAGACGTACTTCAACTGATAACAATGCCTCTAAAATCAGGTGTTATGCAGAAAAATCTTAAGTATCTTCAAGCCCATATCGCCGAAGGAAAAAATACTCATGTTCATCCAAACACACAACAGAATTTTTAGGTAAAAGGGAAAAAAGCATACTGATTCTTGATGGTAACAAAGGCACATTGCTTAGACACCAAACGGAGTATGGACGATTACCAAACCGTATCGTACAAATGAATAAAAGCGAAAGATTGTGAGGATGAAAAGCTAGTTATTTGTTACTCTAAGGCAAAAACTACTATAAAGGTTTAGATAAAACTTCACAATAACATAGTTCATACATCAGAATAACACACAGGCTATCCGTACATAGTGTGAAACAAAGTCGCTTCCTCTATCCCTATGAAATGAAATGAAATGAAAATGATTTATTTGCGGAATATGTGTGTTAAAAAGTTGTTATAAATATATTTAAGAATACAACATATTCTACCACATTGTGGTGTGCAAATATTTAGTTAAATTTTATGATGTTACATATTTTTATAAAAAATGTACATTTAAATCGCAGCACTTATTTACATTTTCAATAAACATTTTATTTATTTACGAACATAAGTTTCATAATTTATTATACATGAATTTAAAGGTAAATTAATTTTTAGTCCTATCTACCGTACACTATCACCGTTTCCAAATGTCCCTTTGTATGCTTAAATCTTTAAAACTACGCAACAGATTATGATGCGTTTTATTTTTAATAAAGTGATTGAATAGGAAGGCTTACATGTATATTTTATACCCGTGCGAAGCCGCGGCAGGCCGCTAGTAATTTATAGAATGTAGCATAATTTTGCTACTGGGAAAAGTTGCGGCGGGGAAGATGGAATAAATACACACAATATTTTTTTTTGGACGTGGTACCTATTGTGTAACGTGTCCTATCATTTAAATCAAATACTGAAAACAAAATCAACAACCGCATCGTTTACAATTATTTTCTTAATGCATATGCATCCAATTACTTTTTCCGGCATACGTGAAAACCACATGTAACGAAATAATAAAAGCCTGCGAACGGTAGGGTGATCGGTAGACTTGCACAATAGGCAAAAGGTCACGGCAACAGCACAGCGACGCACCTGTAACATTTATAGTGTCTATAGGCCGCGGTTATCTCTTACCACCAGGAGAGCTGTATAAAAATATGAAGCTGTATGTTTGTTCGCTGACCTCTCACATAAAAAAAATGCATATAAATCTTAAAACAACTATGAAATTATAACTTTATGACAGCTAACTTTAACACATTAAAAACCCCCATGTGCATTATCACGTCTTTCAAAACAAGGATTATGTTAACTGAAATTATTGCATCCATACTAATATTATAAATGAGTAAGTCTGCCTGTCTGCCTGTTAATCTCTCACAGCTAAACCGCTGATCCGACTCTGATGAAACTTGATGTGCTATATAGCTAAAGATCCGAGTTCAAACATAGACTATTATTATTCAAAGATCAACCCCCAAAGAACTATATTAGGGGATAATTTTTTTATGACAATCGTGACTATTCTAAGCTGACGAAGTCGCGGCTAAACAAACAGGTAATAAATAAATAGAAACAATAATAAAATATTTTTTTAAACTCATTAAACAAACTTGAAAAACTACAATATTTAAAAGTAGAATAAGCTGCGGTTAATAAATTAATTGTTTAGTTGAAATAAAGTTCCAGGTGATAGCGAAAAGACCATGAAAACAGTTATTTTTGTATATTTGTTAATTGTTTGTATATTATAAAATGTAGCCTATATTGCGAAAAGAAACACTATTCAGTATGAATATAAAAATAGATAAAAGAATTTTGCGTCATACGAAATCGGCCTAACTTTCCACTTTACCTACCACGTGGAAAATAACAAAAAGCAGGTTGACGAGAAATTAGGTTAAAGTAAAAATAGAAAATACATTTTTTTAACAAATTACCGGCACTCTGTTGTAAATGTATTTAGTCACCATCACTTAAAAAAACACTTTTATAATGCGTCTTCAAAACACAAACATTTTTCTTTTAAACCATGTCAAGGTCCTTCGAACAAATTTTTCAGTTTATTTCATTTAAATATATTTTTCAGCGTTAACTTATAGCACGATCGATTAAGTGTTGAAACGGTGTGATTGTAAAAGTATTATTGCATCGTATTGACATTTCGTACAATTGGCATAATGCCCGATCTTGTGAATTGCTGCCGCAATGTTTTAAGGCTGGAAACGGACGTCAGGAACAAATGGTGCAACATAGGTTTTCCTATTCTTTCTGACATTGTTTCAATGCTTACAGCTGTCGCGTTCCAGGACAGAATACTAGTCTAGAGTTATTTCACACAATATGTTCCTCGATGTTTTACTTGCGGTCGCTGCGTTCTGCTGCGTAAGGTCATAACATGACGCTACTTTTTAGTGCACACAAGCAAAAACGCAAACGGATATCTTTACGGTGAAAAACAGGACACTTTTGAATTTTTACTATAATTGGGCCCGCAAAACTAGAATTCCATGGAGCGAGTAACCTAGTTTTCGACACTCTATTACAAAAACAACAATTCATTACGGCGAAAACATTCTCTATTTTTATATGAACAAATTTAATTTTCATAATGGTACATTAACTACTCTTCCGTTCCAGAAAAGTTGTTAATATAAGTGCAAAACCCACTATCACCACATACCTCTGCAATATTTGGATAAGAACCATAAGACCCGAAATCAGTGCAGTGTAATTTTAGGTCGACAAATTGTATAATGGAACAATAACATAATTAATAATAGTCAGAAATCACTCAATCATTATCACAGCGATATTAGAAAGCGCTACACATTGTAGACTAAAATATAACTTGTTTTTAGGTCAGAAAAAAAATTGGGTTACGAACCATCAAATAATTAAAAATTAATCAAATAAACAAGTATGCCTGGACAAGTTACACAAACTGAATCTATCAGATCTAGATGATCATCACACTTTTTTTGGAATAAGACAGCGAACTTAACCTTAACTCATCTCTGTCGATCTGCCTGGTAGAAAAGTATTCTACTAAAGGCCTAAATCAACGCATAAAAATATTTAAATGCCATTATTAATTTAATAAACACATCCAGATCCAGAAATACAAACATCCAAATGTTTATCGCACAAATGTCTGTGTCCGTCAGGATTAGAACAGGCAACTCGCGGTTTACGGATAGACTTATACTCCTAACAAAGACCTGTTATAATTTCCAAATATTGTTGACTCTCTCTAATTGGCCTCTCTTTTATTTTGACTTTCTAAATTGACATCCCAAGACTATTTGAAAGAGAAGTCGGTACATTAGGAAATGACATCGAGTGTAACGTCCACTAGTAATATAGCTTCATGCGCTAACTGCTCGACTTCGCATTACACAAAAATTGCTAATGTGAACGCAGCCTAATTCATTATCACAATACACCTCCGCGATATTAGAAAAGCGCGGCGCATCGTAAGGACTAAAATATAATCTAATTTTAGGTCAGCAAGTGTAACTTGCGTAATGTAATAGTCACTATAATGACGACGTCCGAAATTTCGTGAAACCTCGGTAAGTGATGCTAAATATAGATAATAACGGAGCATGCATTCTTAACAATTTATACGGTGACGGATTTAGAGATTTCGTAATTTTATTGTTGGTTATTTTAAGAAATATTCACATCTACACCTTCCGGGTTTTTGAGTTCTAGAATATAGGTAGAAAAAGTAAGTAAGTAGGTATCTTCATGCCCATATCCCCGAAAACATTTTTTTATTAGAAAATTGGAAAAAACAAATTTTCTTTTTGTTGCCCGACCCGGAAATCGAACCAGGGACTTCATGCTGTCAAGTCCAACACCTGGGCCGCTAGACCACAGGCGACTATCAAGAAATTAAGTAGACGTATTTTTTTTCGTTTTGTTCTGATTGGATAAGATTGGACCAACATGCTCTATGCCTGACATCACTTAACCCATATATGCCCAGAACTATTTTTAGAGTTGATTTTTTTGATTTTTGGATATGTGCGAGATTTATGTTCTGTTTTTAATTATATGAGGCTCCTGTTGGAAAA
>NJDD01006412.1:53005-66438 GCA_002245505.1 Calephelis nemesis | reverse complement strand
TCAAAATTTATTAAATCTTCGTCGCTAGAGTCATAGTCAGACCCGTTACCATTGCCTGGTGGATCAATCTAAATCCAGCACCCTCCACTTCATCGTCAAAAGCAATGGCATGGCGTAAATTAATTCATTCGTTTTAAGTGCCCTATTCAAATCTGAAAATAAAATACCCTACATTTCAGTAATTGCGTATGCCCCACGGGTCGTTACCGACCCAATAGAATATATTTTTTAATTTAGTATTATTGGATTAACTTTTTTTAATAAATGATACTGTCGTTTCAAATACTGATTATTTAAGTTTCAGTTAAGAACAGCTTTATAACAAAAAAAATATTACATAAAAATATACTTACATTATTTTCAGACACTCTACGTAAATATTGCTCTCGAAAACAAGTCGTAATTTTAACTAGTTCAAATTACTACCTCCATTCACAGACAGAAGAACTAATAGACGCAAATGGTAGAAAGTACCTTCTTTTAATATAAGATGGCTCTAAAACGAGTGTTGTAATAGTTATTTACGAAAATTATGACTTTACCTAAACCCTTCATTTTATGACAAAAACGACCCAATGGGCATATATGGGTTAAGATGCAAGCGTAGGTTGATTATAAGAAAGACCACTGGTGATGTGTTGTACGGCATACGGGTAGGGATCCTGCCGTCATTGACACTGTTATGTTCAGGTCCGAAGATTAAGATACCCGATAAATATGTTCAATAGACCATCATCTGGATCACAGAACCTTCATGGTCATGGCACCTAAAGGACATGGTTATTGCGAGTCAACAAATGTACCGTTTTTTATGGCAGAAGACAGCTAACAGTCACGCGGTTTTATACGTGAAAAACGTAGGCCACGTTACTATACTATACTACTATAGACACCTTAGTTGTTATAGGTGCGTCGCTATCTTGTGGCTGGGGTATCAGGTCTAATGTACCAAGTACCGACTACTCTAGTCTCCGGACCGAAATATGATACCTATTATCATTATAGTATCAGGAATAAGTATGGCGGTGGATCCGTAAAGATTTTATTAAAGCGGTTTATATTAATTTTAATAAATTTATACAGGTTGTAGTGCGAAGGGGCCTAATTGTCGCAACAAATGCAATTATAAAAGATTATTTAAACTGCACTTTTTAGGTTTAAACTAGTTTAATATTTTTTCCGACCGGGACACGATGATGGATGGCATGATGCAAAAGGGGTGGATGGTATAGAAATGGATACATTTGATTTATATGGCAAGAATTGATGCATGCAAAATATCGAAATTGCAATAGCATAAAAAGTCACCACAATTGAGGTACTCTTTTACTAACTTCCAATTTTATTTTATTTGCTAATAACAACAAAAATAAAAATACAAGATTATGTCCGTGACTTCATCCGCGTTATAAACATAATTAGGTCTCACGAACCTATGAGAATATCAAACTGATAGCCCAATAATATTTTAGAATATTAAAATAGTAGCTTATTATCATTTCTGGTCATAGGCTACTAGTTTGGCAAACATTCCCAAAATTAATCTTAAAAATCCATAAAGGTATTTTTAAGAACAGTAATTAATCATCCAAACATATTGCATTTGTTAATCTATACTTAAAAAAGGAAAGGTGGCCGTCTCACGACTGACATCTCAAGGCATTCGTCAGAAAATGATTTTTAGACAAATAGATGTTAATATCGAAGTTAGCCGATCGCGATGAAATTTAGCAAGCTGGTAGTCTAAGACAGGGAAAAAGACATAGACCTATTCTTATCCAGATAACTTAACGATTTTTCGCAGAAGATCAAAAATGCTGACAATACCGCGCGTGTTTAGCAACAGCTGGTGAAATAAAGAATAAAAAAAGATAATACTCACACTACCACACAATTTCCTCAAAAACTTTTTCAATGAAGGCATTTTACTTTACACCAAAACCGCACACGCAATTAAAAAAAAAACAATAAAAAAAGCACCAACAAGCAACAGAATACCGCAATTAAACCGAAATAATCGGATAATTAACACCTGTCAAAACACTTCGCTACCGAAAATATTCTTAAAAAAATTCCACAACTTCCGCAAATAGGTGGCACGCTGTTATTATGATTATGTAAACAACACAGTCTGTAAAACGGATTAGAGCGCCCACACATGGCGCAACTTCGGCGATAGTGGAGAAAACTAGTTTTACAGCTGAAGTTTTGAACCACACTAATATTATCTACGCAAGAGCCCACGGATGTCTCTTAACACCAGGAGAGCCGTGTGATTGTTGGCTGTGCTATCACAAAAATTATTTAAGCACACTTGAACTGCAAAAAATGAATCCACTACAAAAAAAAGTATCTTTACGCCAATATCCTCGAAGAATTAGGCAGAGGCACAACCAAGGCACCCACCCACAACTAGACAAAGACTCTAAGTCCCACAATGTGATAGGTGGCAAGCCTATCGCTAACCGGGCACATGTCCAATCCCGAGCAACATTTTTTTATTAGAAAATTGGAAAAAAACAATGTTGCTTTTTGTTGCCCGACCCGGAAATCGCCCGGGTTCGATTCGGGACCTCATGAAGTCATGGCAAACCTAGACCGCTAGACCACAGAGGCGACATGAGAAGCGATACTTCACTACCATTTCGAGACTTGATCATTATTTTTCCTAGTTAGCGTGGTTTCGAGTTTCCATACAAATTTTATCCAACAAGTGGTTGTTGAGATATCCACTCCATATTATAATTGCGAAAGTCTTTTACAACTAAAACGCTGGACCAATTTCTATGAAATTTGAAACGCATGTAGTTTAGGAAATTCTGCGTTTTTTTTTGATATGGTCCCCCAATTCCCAAAGTAAGTAATTATTATACGCTGACGATATCGCAGGTAAACGTCTACCGTCCTATTAATAAACAAGTAGAAAAATACTCCATGGTTCAACTTCGTATTATAGTCTCTGTTACAATGTGATACATACTATAATATCAACAAAATTTTACTCCTACTTTGGTCCATATTTATTAATAAGACGGCTAGATTATAACTATTTTAATCCTACTTCCTACTTATATTATAAATGCGTAAGTTTTATGTTTGTTTGATACAACCGATTTTCATCAAATTCGGCACTCACATTGAGGGTAACTTGGATTAACATAAAGGGTAGTTTTTATCAATAAAAAATTATCCTGTGGGACAATTAACCACGTGGGCAATAGCTAGTTTAACATAAAACATAAACCTCTTATTTTAATTCAAAAACTGATCGGATCTTTATCAAATTTTGATGAAACCGCCTCGAAACCTACCTTAACAAAGAGGAACACTAATCACATCGCACAAAGGAAAAAATCTGTTCGTTATTGGCCGGGTAATCGCGTAACAAACATACAAAAAAGAATAAAAAACATACGGTGAAATTTATAACTTCCTCCCTTTTGGAGTAAGTTAAAAATGCTAAACGTCCAAGATTCATTCCATTCTTCATTTCTAATTTCTATATTTACTTGCTAATCTGTCTTATTTGCTAAAACTAATTAAAATCAGCATAAGCTAACAGATTCAGCATTTTAAAAAATTTTCATTTCATATCATTCTTTTCTTCTTTCTTTCTTTAGGTTTTGGCCTTCACGTTAGTATTTAGCCATTAGTCAAGTAGAAATTTGTATCGAATTTTATATCATTTTCAATTAGTTATAATTAATCATCAGTCATAAGTCGTCAGGAAGTCATGTCAGGCCAGGCTCTTGGGTAAAGCGGTGGCTCATTACACAAGCTCTGTAATGAGATTTGGCGGCAACGAGGAAATACACGATACGCCAATTTCTTAATAATTATTTCATTTGTGTTCCTTCACTGAACAAAATTGTACAAAATGCCACCAAAATTGACTAATTTCACTCAATATTAACACGAAATTCAATAATTATGAAAAAACTTCGACCATCTTTTCTCTCGATGGCGCCAAAACTCTTCATATCATTCAATCATACATCTCCCACTCCCGATTGATCAATCACTACATAAAACAAAGTCGCTTTTTCTGTCCCTATGTCCCTTTGTATGCTTAAATCTTTAAAACTACGGAACGGATTTTGATGCGACGTTTTCAATAGATAAAGTGAAATCGTGCGAAGCCGGGGCGGGCCGCTAGTTTTGATATAAATTGGATCTCTACTCTTCAAAATGTTAAAATTCGACCACAATTGGTATCGACAGAATACCTTTGATGCGGTGATAACCAAATTACAAAACGCAATTACTTTATAGAAAAAGGTAGAAAAGGGATGTTACAAGTTTGACGTGAATTTGTGAACATTAAAGTTTACCTGACTAAGTTGTTATTATAAGTTGTATCGCATTGTAATAAAAACTAGGTTTAACCTTGGAGTTTTTTTACTTTTAAAGATTTCATCCAAGGGCTTTGTACCTAAAATATGTACAAACTAAGATCTTGGTTAATTTTTGGTTTGGTTTTTGGTTAAAAAGTATCTTCACGCCCATATCCTCGAAGTGGTAGACAGAGGCATAACCAGGGCACCCACGACTAGCCGAAGACACTAAGTCCCACAACGTGATAGGTGGCAAGCCTAATGCGCACACCCAACACACAACACACACACACACACGGGCACATATCCAAACCCAAGCACCTTTTTTTATTAGAAAATTGGAAAAACCACATTTAATTTTTTTGCCCGACCCGGGAATCGAACCCGGTACCTCACGCAGTCAAGTCCGACAACTGAACCGCTAGACCACAGAGGCGATAAAAATCAAATTTATTAATAAGAAGAAATTTTAAAAGAATAAATACGAAATTTTATATTTTAAGTTATTCTTTCAAAAATATTTGACATTGTTAAATGTTTTTCAGGAACTATTTTTAGCAACTCACAAATTATTTATTTAGCAATTAGCATAAAAACTACTCATATAGCAACAAGATAAGCTGAAATAATATCACATTATAAATATTAATATGGCTTTTTAATACTCTTAAGATGTACACCACCTGCATCTATGTAAACTACCGAGTTAAACTCCCTGGACCAAAAACTGAAATGACATCTATACCACTGAATGGATTGACGAAAAGAAAAAGAAATGGTTAGACAGCTAACCTTAAGCTACCCACTATTCAAACTAGAAAAATCGAATGGCAGCAGCTTAATAATGCCATTATAATTCCAGTATGTAAAAACATTTTAGCACATTTAATTTAATGAGATGTTTTTCACCAACATGTTGCTAGGAACGGATGAAACATTTGTAGAAATGTGACATATTAATCTGATAGCACATATTTAATAAACACATATAATGTTTGGTCTCTTAATCACTTTGATGTTGCACAAAGTTAGCGATAACTGAAAATTTGTTTAGTAACTGCACCCACATTTAGAATATTTGAGAATTTTAACCAATATTTTGATTATATTAGTTTCAAATAACTTTGTTAAGTTTAAATTCAGTGAGTATTTTTTAATTCTAAACTATCTTCATCTTCATTTTTTTTAATGGCTAATTTGTTGGTTACCATGAGATTTTTGCAACTTCACCGGGCATCTTCATAACAATTAAACAATGAGACCAATTATTGTTCCTGATGTAGGTTGTATAATGTATAAAATTATATGTAAGTTGATGGACATATCAATATTTAACAAGACTTAAATAGCAGTTTTGATAAATAAATTATTATTATTAAAAAAAAGTTTACCAGCCTAAAAAATAAATTTTACTATGATATAAAGCAGTGTCAGAAAAAATAATTAACATCAAATCATGGCATTTGACATTTCTTATCTAATAGAATTTGACAGGACTGACTGACGCTGCAAGAATTCATATCTATAAAAAATAGGAATGAATTGATTCATGAACAAATAAGTTTCTTATGAAGAGAGACATAACTCTAACTTTTCCCAAACAAACTGTTCATGTCCAGTAGTTTTTTTGGTAAACTAGTATCTAATACAAGAATGCATTAGAACTACACAAAAAAATTAATCATTATTATAATTTAAATAAGATTAGGGCATATTCATAAAAAAGTGTCACTCACCAGTGTATCAATAACAGATGTAATGTCGTTAGGATCATTATTTATTGCTGTGGTCCGCAGCAGGTGCATCTTGAATACTTCGTCCTTAGGTGTAACGATAACTTGGTCTTTACATGAGCATTTACTTGAATAATTTGCAGATTTCGAACATGGAGCATGACCAAGGGCAGCTATAGCTGAACCATATGAATATCCTGTACCAGAATTATCTTTTGCTCTTTTCATACTACTTGATAGATATGACAAACGACTGAAAATGTCAATTGAATATGTAGAATTTCTTATCTACTCTAAATGGATTGTTGGATGTAATCTTATTAAACTATTTGATGATATGAATATACACATGTTCTTCCTGTGCATGTTATCTCTTTTAACAATAATTTTGTAGTTATAAGGGTCTCACATGTCATTTTCAATGACTAGAGTAACCAACCAGATTTTGTATGCTAACCAATCATACTAAAGCATCTGGTTTATATCATAACACTAGCTTTTATACAAGCTAAACTGGTTTAATTTAACTTATCACAGAAAATTGTTATACAGAGATAAAAATCTAAAAGTTGATTGAAATTTCCAGTAGCTAATTTCATAGCCAACCAGCCAAATTGAGTCACATAAATCCATATCCACTTTTCCACATTTTAGTGTTAAATGATAGATAAAATGGTAAAGTTTTGAAGCGACTCACCTGGATTGGTACCACCACCTTACCTATTCCTGCCACCATAACTTCATGACGTGTTTAGGTTTGGAGGGTAAGGTAGCCGGTAAACCTACTTTTGCTTGAGGCCTAACATCTCAGCCTCAGGTTGGCAACGCACCATTATCACCTTTGGTGTCTCTAGTATATAAAATTCTCATGTCACAATGTTGGACCCATAGTCCTTCAATACAGTTTAGCCAATTCTTATGAAATTTTGTTAACATATTGAGTAGGTCTGAGAATCGGCTAACATACATCGGATAACATACCCCTAACATCCAAACAAAGAAACTTTCATATTTATATTATTGTGATGTGTATTACTTAGCTTTTTTGAAAACTATTCAATAATTAGAATAACAGGGAACTTATGTCTTACAGGCCCTAAGCTAACTGCGTGCCAAATGATCAGTTCAGAAGTTGAAGCGTAGCTATTAGATACATCATCTACACATCACTCACATGAGCAGGATTTTTTAGAAACTTTGATTTTGTAGTATATATTGTGATAAAAGAGTTACCTATCATAACCTGGGATTGGAGCACCAATTTGGTAGTTACAATACATATTATCAGATTCACTAGAGGCTCTTTGTCGTCTCCGACCTTCTAAGGACATTTTTGAGTCTTGATATCCTTTGCATTTTGGTTTTTTTAATATTCCTGGGGGCGGTGATTTTGGTAATGGATTGTTGAGTATTGATTTCAATGGCTGTTTAACAGATGCTAGTTCCATCATTTCATAATCAACCTTTTCTAGCAATTCCTCTACTTTTGGTAAGCGACAGTCATCTACTTTTGAATTTGATAAAGTTGTTACTAATAATGGTCTGGTCGGGCTGGTTCTATGGTATTTGGATCTCCCAGATTTGTAGCTGAAAAATAGAAATCAGATAATTACGCACATAATAACCTTAATCTATTTCTTTAAAGAAGAATCAATATTTTTAGAATCTCATCATTCATACTTGTTTTATTTATTATTTTTTACATTATGTCTTAAATCGACTGAAGGGAAAACGTTTTATTCTGTATTAGTAATTACAAACAAAATAATTAATTACTCACTATTCATATTGTGCAAGTCTACTAACAATTAGTAATTATAATTGTGTAAGAATTCCTAAAATTTAAAGACTGAAACAGTTTATTTATAGGTTATTTATCTAATATTACTCACCCATGGGTAAAACTATTGTCATGAGCCATGATATAATCGCCGTTCTGTGTAGCTGGGATTGAGCATTCGTGGTGAAACCTGTCAAGACGTAACTCAAGACCGTTGTTAATAGTAAAGTGGCTTTTGTTTGCAAGGGCACGATGCTGGCGTGGATCTGATGATCTATAAAGATCCCGAGTGGCATCCTCGTAAGGAGACCGATCGATGCCTTCACTGCGACAGCGCCGCCTTATAACTCTTGCAGCAGCTCTACCTGGCCACTGTAAAGTTGAATCCAACGGATCATACACGTCTAAACCGACCTCGTAACTTGGACAAGACCGCATGCCATCCATATCCACGCCTACATGAGATGCATCGTCAAATGTCCACATCGATCAAGGAATTTCACTATTGCACTACTGATAATTTAACACAGGATCACCACTATCATGTAAAATGCTAGAAGTGCTGAGGCCTAGGGCCAGTCGGCGACAGCTGACAGATCACTATTCAACATTTAGTTCAAAACAACGTGCCAAACTCTCCCGCCAAAATTGAAAGGAATAACAATATTTTTTAATTTTTGTTTAGAATTAACAAAAAGTTTCCAATATTTGTTGTATTACGATCGAACTACACACACGCCGTTAATAATGCTACAAAAAAGTAATGGCGATCAAATCAAGGCGTTTTAAATTTATAGTGATCGGAAACACAATCGTGTTATTGTCACCAAATCGATTAGATTTTTTTTCGTTTTTATTTTATGATACATAACATAACTTAATATTAATTAAATGATTTTAAATGTCATGTTTAGTAAATATCCAGGGATTTAAAATATTTGATTGAAACCTTGATGACCAAAACTGTACGTTTTTGCAGGATTTGAAGGAAATAGGGATGTAGTATTTATAATGCAAAATGAAATATTATTGAATATTATCTGGAGTGAGCTGTGAGGCTAAGCCCTGAGGACTGAAGAGGAAATATAAATCGATGTACAAAAAACTCATGCTTAAATTACTCATACTGCTATATGTATATACTTATACTTTATACAATGTTTATTAGTTATTAGTAGATCGGTTTTAAAAGACCGTTACATACGATAAATACCCACTTGGCCAATGAGTTAAGAACTTTAAATAAAAACAAAATTTTAAATTCTAAAAATAAATCTGGAAAATACTACTGGTTTACTATTTTCTTTACTGTGATTACTAAGTCTATATTTTAAAAATTTATTATCTTTTAGATTTTTTACTTGGTATAGGGTAAAAGCTCCAACTTTTTTAATGCAAACATTAGAAATGAATCACAAAGAACTTAGTATGAAATTCGTCAGTTATATCCAGTGTTATTTTTATGGTTCATAGTTATTATTAACTGAGGTCAATGAACGTAATAAAAAAATGTGATGGCATATGTCGTCAAATAAGTTTCTTTTCAAAAACAGGTATAACAAAAAAGCAGCTGTAGTGAAATACTTACACAAACAGTCAAACCAATGTCTTAGAAAAGCAATCAAACAAGGAATGTATCCCATATTAGACCCTTAAATTTTTGTTGTTGATACTTTTATCTGTTCTATTTCTATTTTAATAAAGTTTGGGATATGAACAGCAAAGTGTTTGATAAACCAATAGAAGTCAGATGGGCGTCGTTCCTGATTTGACAGAAGAAAAAAACTCATCACAACGTGTTGATACCTCTGCAGAACAGACCATCTATTTAACTTGCCTGGTACTCATCATCACGATCCAGTCTGGAGGATAAGGTAGCTGGTAGAAGTGCACTATAATTGGATCTCGGCCATAATAATCATCTCGGCCACAGGATTCTGACCTGTATCATCTATGGTGTTGATTTACCACGACTATGTCTTACCATAAGAGACCTGAGTATTGGTTCACTGACCTTTCACTTAAAAAAACAGGATCAAAACGTCGAGAAATAAAAAGTAATTGATATCACAAACCTAGCCTGTTAGAATATCGCCGTGTGCGTCCAGGTAAGCTGAATAGATTAGGCTAAATAGCTCTGACCAGGCAGGTTGTGCGAATGCTTTTGCAGTACCTTTCCCGGGAAGGGGTCTAACGTGTGACCCATTCCTATCGTCATAACTGTTCTGCCATGTTTCGTTCTGGATAGTAATGTAGACCAAAACACAACGAGGCACCCACAACATCTATGGTGTTTAGGCCACGGTTATCTCTTACAATCAGAAGAGTCTCGTACACTGATCTATCACATATAGAAGGCGAAGAATTTCCTTTTTGGCTGAGATGTTACAACTTGTACAAATGCACCCCGGGCTGTGACGTGATTTGTCATTTTTATTTTATATGTTGTTAAAGATCATTTTGACAATGGTACCAAAGAAACTAATGCTACTAAGCGCCTGCGGCTCAGTTGATTTGGACTTGTTGTAGGTTTAAAACTTGGATTACTAGAACAATGATTTACTAACGTACTTCAAATTGCATTACATCTTATGACGCCGTTTCCAACCCACAAATTAGTAAAGAATGAAACAAATAGACAAACTCTTGCCCAACCAACATTTTTAATTAAAATTTGAAACAAAAGATGGGTCATGGCAAAATATTTTTTTACATGTTAAAAGGCAGATTCCGAAAGTCTTCTCAATTTGATGAAACTTAATGTGAAGACTCAATATTTTCATACAGATATAAAAATCGATTTAAAAATCGATACAGGAATGTATTCGCATCCCTAGTTTTTCAATAATGAAGTTTTCGACGTTTACCTTTTTTTTAAGTTAATATGCCTTGCCGGGATCGGCTAAGACATTTTTACATGCTGCCACGTGTAAATAAATTATTTTGCTCATTACTTATTTTCAACTCACTTCTTAAATTTAATTTACTAAAGTCATAAGTCGCCTCTGTGGTCTAGCGGTTCAGTTGTCGGACTTGACTCCATGAGGTCCCGGGTTCGATTCCTGGATCGGGCAATAAAAAGAAAATTGTTTTTTTTCAATTTTCTAATAAAAAAAAAGTTGGTCGGGATTGGATATGTGCCCGGTTGGCGATAGGCTTGCCACCTATCTCACTGTGGGACCTAGTATCTTCGGGTAGTCGTGGGTGCCCTGGTTGTGCCTCTGCCTACCTCTTCGAAAATATGGGCGTGAAGATAAGACGGTATATAATGTCAAAGACTGAGACTAGGAAATACACTAATTTTTTCATAAATATTTTAGTTAGGATAGCGCATAGATTTAGAATGTACAGATAGCGCATATTTAAGCGGGGTGGAGCGAGCGTGACGGGTCGGGGTGCATTTTATTACAAAACTCACTCAGGCGGACCGGGCCTCATCTCGCATTAGCAGATTTCTATTTCTTTCATATTGTTACGATATCTGGCGATTACTACCAATCCAACGAGTGAGTTTTGATGGTGGATTTATAATGATATTGCGGAGCATTAGTTCTGATGCATGTACACAATTAAGGATAGCGCCAACTGTTGACGGGGCGGATCGTTTCGTGTCGAGGCACATCGCATTGCTAAGCACACTGAGGCGTGCCGGGCCGCATCGCATCTGCGCACATACCAGTAAAAGAATTTACACGTTCATCTGCGGATTTTTGTTACTCAGTGCCAAAGAGTAGAGCAAAAACTGGGGAGGCGACTCGATTAAAATCGTCGGTAGGTACGGAAAGTGGCGCCTCGAGTAGTTGTCATACGAAACTTTAGCGTTAAAATGCCATTAGTGGCCTATTCTTAATAGTGATATCGTTATCTTTTGACACTATAGGCCGCAACCACAAATTATAAAGACTTATGTACAAGTAGGCCGCAACGGGGAATGCAAATCTCTAATTAGTTTAGGCGGGGTGCCTCGTGGAAATCCGCGCCGATGCATGCCATGCGCAATGGGCATTGCTCCATACAAAATGTATGCCAGCGATCTAAGCGGATTATTGCGCTGCGATACGCCTTATCCCGGCCCACCCAAATGGGCGCTACTCTTTAGTCGTAGTTAATAACGCACTGATTGGAACACGATATATACGTCGAAGAAATCGTTCAAGGATATGTACCCTTTGAAGGGTTTAAGGTAGGAACAAACTGAGCCCACGCATCCCACGTATGCAATACTAGGTGGGAGAGTAGGCGTGCACACGGGTCCCACCGCCCACGTATGCAACGTACAATAGACGTCAAGTTGTTCTGACTTCATTGCAAAATGTTTTCTAATTCGGAAAATGAATTTAAAAGCGGTTTATTACGTTTATTTATTTGTAAATCTATATGACTTTCAAGGTATTTTTGTTGTAGCACTTGCCTTGTGCTTGGGTTAAATTTCTATAAATTTTAAAGAAAGAAAAAGATACGACTTTGTTACAAAAACAAAATAAAAAGAGAATAGAAGATATAGGGTACAACAAATTCTTCTTTCTTTTATTGTTGGTAACTATCCTTTGTAACGAAGTAAAATCGTTATATTACCCAAATAATTAATGTCTAAATTAATAATAAAATTTTCCCTTAGTAAGGACTTGTTATAAGGGTAAAACCTTAATATAATAAAAAATTAAATAAACCGTTTAGCGACATCTGCCTCGCAACAAAGGAACTAACTCACCAGTAACTATTTAAAATCAATGGTAGCGTAGGTCGCGACCTCTGTGGGTGATTAGCCCAACTACCTCGTTGGCTAGTTGGCTAAAGCCCAAGTCTAGCGGCAAGTAGAGGAACTAATTTTCGCCACCATATCCGGCTTATTAATCGTCCTCGAACCTTCCATTACGAAAGTATAACCCACAGAGGGACGCGCACTTACTCAATAGCGGGACTCTCAAGACGTAGTATTTCTGTACGAAGAGAGTTAGAAGTTTAAGTAAAGTAAAAACGGTGTTAACAAGTGCATCCAAACCCGATAATTCGGTGAGTTCTCACATATTTCCTAAACAATAATTAATCAAATATTTCTTACAGCTATAAGCGAGGATTAGTAGCCTAGCAACAAAGTTAAGCTTGTCGCTATAATTAATTATTTTCAAATAATGTGTAGGAACACATGCCTAGCTTGTTCTTTTTGCCCATTTGGTAAAATTATTATTATTATAAAACACAAATTGTAACTGTAATGATCGATGTTGTTGACCGCCTGTTCGCCGACACCAAAGATTGCGAAGTGTACACCAACTGTAATATTAATAGGAGTAATATGTAATGCCGGCTACGACAGTAGCCAAATGTGATAATCACATGGCCACGGCTTGTCCAGCGGGGGGACCTGTAATATCCTACCACTGGTCGGGGCGTGGCCTGGCGCTGTGGCCCGTCTGGTGACAGTGCCTTAGAGGAGTTGTATAACACTTCCAGGGTCCAAGATACCGGCCGGAAGTCGACCGACCGTTGCACGTGGGCCGAGCGAGTTCGGAGTATTGAGTCCCGGTCGCAGCCCAGGCAGCGCCGGTAGGAGTCCAGTTCCTGTGGACCTGCCCCCCCCCCCCC
>NJDD01006412.1:26399-40624 GCA_002245505.1 Calephelis nemesis | reverse complement strand
GTTGGTGGGGCTTGAGGAGGTTCCGGTTCTGGGGGTGGAGCCGTTTGCCGCTTGGACTTCGCGCGAGTGGTAGCGGGCAATAGTTGTGGGACAGCCTGGGAAGCTAGGGACTGCACGTTTGAGATCACTGGTAGGCTAGCAGTATTTCGTTGATTTTTTGCTGAAAGAGTACAGATACGTCAATGTTTTTTGTACTAGGTAGCTATTGCCCGCAACTTCGTACATAATATGTTGCAGTAACTTTTCGTTGTCTGAACTATTTAGCTGCTACTACTACACAAAATTTGGTAAAAATCTGTTTCGTACATATTGCATGAAAAGTGAACAGACAAACAGACAAAAGTTTTAATAACTCTCGTTTAGTATTCTGTATCCTGTGTACAATAAGAAGTGATAACTGTTTAAAAAAAAATCAAGTACAGATTTACCGTTAATGCTGTTTCATTATGTGTATAGATGTATACTAAAAAGGGTACAATTTATTCGTTCGTTTGTACACCATTTAAAAAGACTCCGACTTTTTAAAGACCTGAATCAGGCATTTTCATTATGGGCGACAGAAATAAGTAAAAGTTAATATCAATATGAAATAGTTAATATAATAGTATTATTATAATAGCTTTTGTAAATTAAATTTCAAGCTTTTGAAATTACTGATATCTTTTAATGACAGTTTCTTGTTTTATTACATTATACACAAATTGCTAATAAATAGAGATCGGATAATATGCAATTGCATATTCAAGCCATTTACAGCGCTTATAGCATATTTTTCCTAAGATCTAGTGAAGATGCATATCTTCGTCGTCTTTTGTTTTGGTATAATAATATGAAAGAGACAAAAGTTCGTCGCGCTCGCCTACCGCACTACTCCTTCCTCCCACCGATGATTGAAGAATTAATCTCACCACTGAACATTTAGAACAATACTTGATTGTTAATGTTTACAAAAATAATAAGTAATGTTACATGATACTGTTTCGATTATATCATCTATTAATCAATAGTTTACTAACTTTTTTTTACTAAATGTTTTCCGATTTTGTAAAAAAAATATAAAACTTTATAGTTTTTTATTTTATTAAAAAAAAACAATAATTTATAAAGATACATACTTAATAAAGTAAAACTTAAAACAAGTTTTTACTAACATTGTCCAGTCATTTAAGCTTAAATTAGGTAAGAATCTCGGAATCTGAGATACCCAGCTGTAAGTCTGTGAATACTTGTATATTGACACCCTAAAAGTTGTCTCAAAACCTACATATGGTAGGGTGTAAGCAACTATTAAATTGGTTGATTGGTGTCGTGTGTTTGTGTAGGTAGGTGAGGTGTACCTGCGTAGGTGCGTCGCGGTGCGCCGGTGGGCACGGCCTTGTGTGGGTCGGGCGGGCCGTCCTGCTCCCCCGCCGGGCCCGCCACCACCGGCGCGTGCTTGCTGTACTGGCTCTGGGGGCGGATAACACTACCATCATATATTTACCACCACTAGTTGTTGTCCCATTGGTCCAAATTCGACCGTAATACATTTTAATACCTTGTTGATAAGAACGCCATCTTCATTTCTCAAGACCAACTACTTCGTTTCCAAACTTTTTAGTTCGCCATCTGTGATCTCTTATCGTTATCATCAATATATTTGTTTGTGGGTAATGTTTTATTTATTGATTTAATGTTCTTTATAAGCATTATTATTGAAAATTTTAGCGTTCTGCACTTCTCCTACACATAAACTATAAGTGTGCCAAATGGTCCTGCGTCCGCGCAATTTTCATAAAAAGGGGTCCAAAGTTTTAGCATCACGTATTGATACATCGATAACACTTGACTTGTTTAAAGAATTCTACACTGATGGCTTTGAGTAATGAAATAATATTAATACCCACGGATATTCTTTGCTTGAAATAATCTTACAAATGAACAAGAAAAAATCTCACCTGAAACGACATAACACACTGATACGTGCAGAAGTTTCGAACGGTCGCATCGGACATGGTGAGATGATATTGAGCCAAAGCCGTACGTTTACACATGTCGCATTTTGTTCTGAAATTAAAAAAAGATAAATACTAATAACAACAACCGGGCAATAAGAACCTGGTATTACGAGTAGGCGTAGATCATTAAAAATAAAAAAAAGGGTTGCACTCCGAGAGTGCCGGTAAAAGTGAAAACTTAATTATTAACGTTGTGCATTTTTGATATTTTGGAATGGTTAGGGAATAATTTTGCACGAATTGCTTTAATTATCATTATGAAAGTACTATCATTTATGTGGTAGGATACAATATTTATTTATTGCACTATCGTACACAAACATGACAACACGAACATTCGCGCTAGCGCCCTGAGACGTTTAACGAATTTTCGATCAGGTCACATGTCCTAACGCGAGTTTAGAAGTTTTTGACCATTCCAAAAAAAGTGCGCAACGCTGCTAACGAAGTATTCACTTAAAAAAATGCTGGTATCACAATAAAATATAAATTATGTTATACGTATAATTAAGCTGATAGGTCAATAATACACTACAATAAACACAATAGAGTTTGTGTATTGAGAGAAATTGTGAATATTTGACTTTGACACAAACAATATTATTTATTCACCAAACTCTATGTTAAATGTTTAATATGGCTAAGTGAAATTAAAAGCAAAATATGTACCTTCTTGAAGAAACCGCATTAATTGAAACCTGATAGAGATTCAAACAATTTAAAGAGCACATCATGACTGCTTGTCCATTTGTCTGCACCCGCCTTATCATATCAAAGTTGTATTTTTTCACTTTACACCAATTACAAGGCACTATGTGCCTGGTGTTACTAATGTAAATGTTCATACATGACTTTGTACAGAAACAGTATGGTGTAGTTGACTCGTAAATTGTAAACGTCTTTCCCAATCTCCTTTCAAAATATTTTTTACACCAGCGACATTGATCTGAAATAAAGGGTTTAGTCCATGATTTAATTAATAAAAATACAACAGGATTTGGCCCAGCAATATATTTGGCTGGATTTAATGAAATTTCTATATTAAAGTTGGTCATGTGTGAGTATATTACTGTTTTAGTTTTTTGTACTTGGAAGCATGTGCAGTGCTAATATGCGCGTATAGAAAAAAATACAACTGTTGTACAGCTTCAAGAATCGATATTTTTTATCAGCAAGTTATCAACAAGAACACCAATTGTCAGTTATTTTAGTGAAAGACGAATAGTGCGCTTTGTAAAGACAAGAGAAATATTTTCTTTTGTGTGAGAAATTTATCAATAAGAGCATGCTAACCCTGTAGAATGGTGTTCAACATACAGATTAATTAAGAGACTTATAATTAATAACTTTAGAAGTAGTTGATAGTATATACAGTCAAAATCTGTTATAACGACATCGAAGGGACTACTCATATTGAGTTGAGTAACCGATAGTTGTAACAGCCAGTGACAGGTATTAATAGGAAAGATAATACGTATGTATATTCATGTAGGATATTCAATACGCGTTTTTTCTTCGATATTGATTTGTTTTCTTTTTTGCGACATGTTACAATTTTCACAGTTAACTCAACAATATGTGTTGGTGCGTCTTATGTAAAGATAAGTAACAAAATGACTTAAGAGAAATGACGAAGCGGGCATTTAGGCTACGGCATGCATGTGCTTTGTTTCTAAGAATTACAAAAGACCCTAAACTTTGTTTACTTTTACGATAATAGCTATTGACTATTATACTGTGCCAGATGTGGATACAGTTACCTATTCAAATTGTTTACAATACAGCTGAGCTGGTCGTTCTACAGATATAATTGTATGAAAACATTAACCAAATGTGGTCGCTTAATGCGGTATGTCGTAGTAAACAATGTCGTAAAAACCAATGTTTTCGATAAGGCGGTCATATAACATACCTTTGATTTTGGTCAATTTAACCGGTATGTTGTTCCAAACGATATCGCCATAAACGGTTTTGACTGTATTTAAAAAAAAACTTGTAAGACTGTTAACTAGATTGCAGGTTACTATAAACTTTTATAACATTACAATCATTTTATGAAAAAAACAATTTGTACTTTATATTAATATTAGACAAAAATTACCTGGAAAGATGTTATTAACAAATTTAAAAGCAGCAAAGCATGGATCTGAGCACAACCTTTGGCATACGTCTTCACTCACTTCCACTTCTATTGTAGTTGCTTTTTCTAAGGAACATACAGCACATTTCGCCCAAATCGGCTGTGGTACTGGATTTTTACTCATTTGATCAAACTTCTCCATACAAACTTGGGAACAAAAGTCTTTAAATTGTCCTTTATCACCAACAGGCGCTAGGAATCCGTCATGTCCCGATGATATATCTCTTTGACAATAGCAACATATCTTCAAACCCTTTTTAAATTCTTCTAAACATCCCGAATTACAAAACTGGCGGACATCATAACCAAAACGCACACAATATTTTCCTAAGCTTGTATGTTGAACTAAACTTTTACAATTTGCACACCGCGAGCCAATTTTTGTTTGATATCGTCTTAAACACCCTTCATTACAAAAATCCATAGTTTCCCACGTTATCAGCTTGTCTTCGCTGGGTAATACTAATGTGCACTGAGCGCAAATACGCAAAAATGAGTGTTCCCGTTCTTCTCGAGCTGCTTGTATCATTGATGGAGTCTTTGCTTGTATTTTGCTAGCATCTAAATATTTATCTGTTGCATTACTTATAACTTTAAGTTTTAAAAGAGGAGGGTTAACTTTGGGGGCTGGTGGTGCACGTGCTTCTCGCTTTCTTTTCATCAAGTACCTTCCGTTTTCACTATTATTTAAATTCCTTAGACATGTTTGTTCACAGATCCATAATGATTGTCCGTAACGTATCATATTATAATTACAAAACTTAGTAACATTACAAACACAACACAATTCAGTCTGAGGCGCCTTCTCTTCAACTGTAATTCTTTTTCTCTTAAATGTGTATTTGTCTCTCTCATCCGCCATCATGCTATATAAGCAATCCAAAGAACAATAATATGTGTCTTCTCCATCATAATTGTAAAAGAAATAGCAGACTTTCTTTTCTTCACATTCTGAACATGTTAATACCTTTGGATGGATTTCTTCTACCAGATATTTTTTATTAACAACAAGGTACTGGCCAGCGTGTTCTACTTGAAAGTCTTTTACACAGTTTTCTGAACATAGGTACTTAGTTTCGCCATCTTTTGTTAAATATTGATAGTTACATCTCTCTTTTTGACATTTAACACAAGAAGCAGAAATTGAACTAATTTGACGAATGGTGTTTGGTTCCGAGTCTTCCACTTCAATTGATTCTTCATTTTCTTTTTCTGTAATCAATTAAATAAATAATTAACGTCGGAAATTGGTTTGTGCTCGTTTTCCTGTTCCTGATAACTGCAAAACTTGTGTAAAATTGATATCAAAAATGTTAAATTTATTGATTTTAAGGACGAAATTAACGTTACTAACCTCCCCCATTTTCCTGTGAACCTTCCTCTAAGGGAACATCATCTGGTGTTTCATTGTCAACTTCAGTATGCGAAGTCTCTTCAGGGTTTTCTTCATGAGTATCAAGTGTAGCTTCGTGTTCTTCTTTTGGAACTGCTGTTTCTGCTAATTCTAAAAAAGTTGTGCACTTATAGCAAAATAAATAGTTCCTAAATAAAACACAATGCCAGGTTTATATTGCCCTGTATGTTCCTAGGTGGTAGAGTTTCGCAGCGACTAGCCCGGTTGGGTACCACCGCCTTACCTATTCCTGTCGACATAACGTCAGTGCTTGCCATAGACGTGTTCCGGTTCGGAGGATAAGGTAGCCAGTAAACTTATTTTTGCTCGAGGCCTAAAATACCAGCCTCAGGTTGCCAACGCTCCATTTCTCCTTTGGTGTCTCTAGGCGGCGTGAATTTCTTACCAGCAGGAAATACGTCTGCTTATTTGCCTTCCATCATCATAAAAAAAGTTAGTACCTATTGCTGATATGCTTAACCTTTTCATTTTAAATAGATAACATTTGTTGTACTGATGTCAAAAAAAAAAATATCCCCCGTGTTGGTCTGAGCTCCTTTACAGAATAGACCATTTACCTTCTCGCCAAGCATTTCGTAAAAAAGCGAGCTTAGGCTCATCTTCACAAACACTGTGACGTACTACAAGGTGGTATAGTTTCGCAGCGATTCACCCGGATTGGTACAACCGCCTTAATTATTCCTGTCGCCATAATGTCAGTGATTGCCGTTGACGTGTTCCGATTCGGAGGGTAACATTGCTGGTAAACTTACATTTGTTAGAGCCTGACATCCCGGCCTTAGGTTGGCAGGGCACCATTATCACCTTTGGTGTCTCTAGGCGGCGTGTATTTCTTACCATCAGAAAATCTGTTTGCTTGTTTGCCTTTCAATATCATAAAACAAATACATGACTTATTTTCTTTTTCAGCTTTTTAATTTAAAATAAAATGCAACAAATGTTAGTTTGGTGTGCTGAGCAAAATAGAAACCAATATTTCGAGGACTGATTTTTAACTGCAAAAAAGACAAGTTTTAAACATACAGTCGTGGTCAACTAATTAGGGACACTCCTTGGGTAAACCGAATTGTGAATTTATTTTTTATTTTGAAACGAGTCTAAACCATATTCCGTATCTCTTACATGTAAGTATAATTAGTCATTTATGTGCCCGATTATACAAACAATAACAACTTCTTAAACATTAAACCTCTTTACAGTATAGCTGATAGAGTATCGTAGTGCTATTTGTTCAGACAATGCTGGCTGGCCATTTAATTAGGGACACTGAGATATTGCGTTCTATTTTCAAAATTTTAATCTCAATACTTTTTTACTTCTTCTCTTATTGTTTCGTGGTAGTTTTGGCGGCAATCCCGATATTTATTTTAAGTTTTGAAAAGTATTTTGAAGAAAACTGGGTAAAAATAAAAGTTGCGCTCCAAGACTACGAAAAATTATCATGAAGTTTGTTGTCGAGCATGATTGGCCATATCGAAGGACAACAACATGTCAGACGCAATAACACAGATTTAAATGTGCCCAGAACAAAAAGATCGAGAAAAACAACTCCTCAAGAAGATAGAATGATAACCAGGTTATCTAAGAAAGATCCGTTGCTAGGCTCTATTTTAATTAAACACGAAGTATTTGGGACAGACGAAAGAGTTGGTGTCTCAGCGAGGACCGTTTGACCACGTCTGGTAGATAGAAGCAGGGTTGTTCGGAAGAGTGGCTCGCAAAGTACCGTTGTAGAAGAAAGAACATAGAAATGCTCGTTTGGCGTTTGCACGTAAATATGGACATTGGACCTTCGCCCAATTGGGTTAATTTGATTTCTTCAGTCCAGTAAAAGCGGAATTGAATTCAAGATTCGCAAAAAAACAGGTGAAACATGGCGGTGGAAACATTAAAATGTGGGGTTCATTTTCTGGATGTGGAGTGGGATCTGTGAGGAAGTTCAGGGTAACTTAGACCAACATCAATACAAGGCAATATTAGAGGAAATGATGCATCCCTATGCTGAGGAGCATGTCCCTATTATATGGACGTTTCAGCATGATAACGACCCGAAACATACGCCTGTTCAGTCAGTCGTTCCTTACCACTCAGTCAGTATTGGTGCTAGATTGGCCAGCAAATAGCCCGGACCTTAACCCAATCGAGCACCTTTGGCACGAAATCAAGAAAAAAGTAGCCACCTATCGTACCACAACTTTAGATGAACTTAATGAAGCTTTTTGTGAGGCATGGGCAAACATTCCTGTCGAAACATGCCAGAAACTGATAGTGTCTATCCCACATCGGTGTCAAGCGGTAATTACTAACAAAAGTTTTGCTACTGGGTAACGATTTTACATATAATAAAATGGAGCTGTTAAAGATAATATAATACTGCAGATTATTAGTTTTGTTTAACTCTATTTTTCATTATAGTTTAGTGTCCTTAATTAAATGTCCAGCTACAAAATTATACCTTAAAATTGAATATATTTTTCATTATAGTTTAGTGTCCTTAATTAAATGTCCAGCTACAAAATTATACCTTAAAATTGAATATATGTTTAACCTTTGATATTCAATACTTTTTTCTATTTATTTATTCTTTTATTTACAGCCATTTAAAGCATAATAATCGGACCAAATTATGCAAATAATAGTTACTGAGAAATCAATAGGGTTTTATATTTGTATGTAAATAACCGGTTATTGTTCTTCACTATCTTGCATGTCCCTAATTAGTTGACCATGACTGTATATTTGCAGAGCCATTATTATGTAGAAACAAACATACCTTTGGCCCTTTTCCGTTTTTCTTCAAGTGCCTTCTCTTTCTCTGCTTCAGTGATCTCACGATCCATATCAGGCAGTAAACAAACTTCTTCATCACCATCAGTTTGAACATTTCCTGTACCTTCTTCTTCTGTGGTACAAAGAAATGATAATTAAATAGTAGGTAGTAGTACATTTCAATTTCAATACTTTTCCATATACATTTCATTCCACACTTTATAAAAGAAACAATTTAACTTTAGAAGAATAAAAGAGTATAAGAAAACTAGACACAAATTAGGTTAAATATTCTACCTGCATGATGTTCGTCAGCTTCATCATCTCGAGTGACTTCAGCTGAATCAGCATTGTTATCATCGTCATCATCATTGATATTAACTACAGCCGCTGAAGCAACCTGTGTACTGGAATCATTAGTGTCAGGAGTATCCTTGAGGAGTGTATCAAACGGATCCAACGCCTAAAAGCAAATGTTTTTGCTTAGTAAACAAATTTGAATGTGAAAACATATACTTTGAGAAAAAAGTTTAAAGTTTTTTTTTTATTGCAAGATATGAAGCAAGCATACCCCCAAGCGTCTCTGTGTTGGTTCGGGATCCTTTGCAGAATAGACCATCTGTCTTCCTGTCAGGCAACTCGTAAAAGGCGAGCATAGGCTTACTAACACTGTCACATCTGACAAGGTGGTAGAGTTTCACAGCAACTCACCCGGATTGGTACCACCACTTTTCCTATTCCTGCCGCCATAACGTGTTCTGGTTTAGAGAGTAAGGTAGCCGGTAAACTTACTTTTGTTAACATCCTGGCCTCAGGTTGGCAACGAACCATAAACACCTTTGGTGTCTCTAGACAGAGTGAATTTCTTACCATCTGAAAATCCATCTGCTTGTTTGCCTTCCAATATCATAAAAAAAGAAGGTGGCTTCTTGATTGTTAAATACCACTGTTGTTGGAGAATGTTAGAAAATTAGTGCTAAAAACTTAAATAAAATCATAACAGTTAACCTGAGTATGATCTTCCTGAGATTCCTCTAACACATTTGGAGCAGTCTCAAATTCAGGGTTTTCTTCTTTCTTATTTTCACTATCATCTGTTTTATTTTCTTGCTTATTCTCTGTGTCATCATCTACAGTGTTGTCTTTATTTGCACTATCCTCATCATTATTTGATGTTTCTTGTGTTTCATCTACTTCAGCTTGTGATTCAGCTGATTCTTCTTTTAACTTTTCACTAACTTCTTCGGTAGCCTCATCATTTTGAGATACATCTTCGTTTTCAGTAGGGGGTTCTTCTTTTAAATCTCCACCTTCTTCTACTGTAATAAAAATACTAAAATTAATTGCTCAGATACAAACATACAAAAGTCTTTTAACTGATCTTGGTTAGATAGAAATGAACTTTATTAAAATTAATCTTTATTTAAAATTGTTTACAACAAATTATGAAATTTATGAAATGTGTAATAAATATAAATAAATTATGTGTTTTAAACATTAAAATACAAAATGATTGAATATGTGGGTAAGCTCAAATCATTAATGATGGTAATGAAATTGTTTCAAAATGTAGCAACAAAAAAACCATACACTTATCACACTCACTTTCAAAGATAGTGCAAACAAAAAAAATAAGAACAAGGATAGCAAAAATAAAAATTTGTTGGTACAATAATGTGAGATAAACAAACAAATGAAAGTGAGTGTTGTATAGTTATAGATTCAGTTGTTAAATCCATTTAGTCATAAAACTCTGATTAACATTATAGTAACACTACACTATACAGTATAAAACAAAATCCTTTCTGCTGTCTGTCTGTGTATTCTTAGATATTTAAAACTATGCAATGGATTTTGATAGATTTTTTAATAAATAGAGTGATTCAAGGGGAAGGTTTATATGTATAATAACATAAAAGTCAACCCCTGCAAAGCTGTGACAGGCTGCTAGTAAATTACTAAAACCAAAATGTTATAAGTATTTGAAATTTATGAATGAAAATATTCAAAGCAGCATTTCTATAATTCATATTTTGATCTCAAGTATTTCAGACTGGAATCAATACTTCATCCCTGCTTTTGATGTGTGAATGTGACATGTACAAATTTATATATTACTAGCTGCCTGTTCCGGCTTTGCTCGGACAGTCATTTTATTATCATAAAATTGAGATGTAAGCTATCCTACATCTCAAGTTGGATCAAAATGCCCACGGTGTGCAAATTTCATTGAAATTGGTTAAGTAGTTTAGGAGTCCATCGCGGACAAACATGCTCACAGGAGATATATATATATTATTATAACACATGCTGTTTGGCAAAACAGGCAAGCTGTTGAGTTTAAACATAACTAATGTCAATTTTAGTTTCTTTAGCTACCATTATCACTGTAGTTATTTCATTCTCCCTACATTAAAAATTTCACTCCAGTATTTTTTTATGTCATAAGATATTGAACAAGTACAAGGCTCTTCTGGTGGTAAGAAATAACCATGACTTATAGACACAATTGATATTGTAGGTAAGCTGTTGTCTTGCATCCAAGATACTATAACAATTTTGCAAGTCTACTGTCTACCCTACCCAAACTGGAACATGACACTAGCATTATGGCAGCAGAATAAGTAAGGTTGAGTCAGTAAGGTCAGTAGATCCGTATCAGGGCAAGTTGCTGCATAGCATACTACCACCTTGTTCTCTTGGGGTCTTGGTAATCACCTATTTAATCTTTGATCACCTCTTACAAGCTGCCTGGCAGGGAGGCAGATACACAGAGGACTCGGACTAACTTGAAAACTTTGAAAGAAACGGAAATGATGTTGGCTATTTGACTGTTGTATTATTAAAGTATGATGGGTACACTAATACATCCATACTGCCGCTACTAATATTAATATGCAAAAATCTATCTGTTGCTCTTTCACAGCTAAACTTTTGAACCTATTTTGATAACTTTTTATAAGCATATAGCTCAAGATCCGAGTTCAAACATAGTCTAATATTTGTTCAAGAATCAACCCCCAAAGGGATGAAATAATAAGAGATGAAAGTATGTACGAAAATCATAACTATTCTATGCTGATTCAGTCGAGCGCAAAACATCTAGTGCTAAATATTGAAGCTAATAACAATACCAGATGGGTCTATTCTACACAAGAGACACAACAATGTATTCAAGTAAAGTTTAGTATTAGTAGTTTCATAAACAAATGAACATTCATCAAATCAAAGCATTTCAGTACCAAACATTATTATTATTATGCTAATAGATGTTGATTCATGGTTTTATTGAAGTTTAAAAAAAAAGTATTTTTAATTACCCTACCTGGGAATCAAACCCAAAACCTCATGCAGAAATGCCTACACCCAGGCCGCTAGACTAAAGAGGAGAAAACACAGTGTCCACTGTTTAACAACTTCCTAAAAATGCTACAGGTACATAGGTAATAAAGTGCAATAATTAACAAATAGTTGACACATATACTGCTAGTTAACTCAACTACTTCTTTTAATCTTGCAGTAAGTACTGTTTAGTCTGTCTGTATTTTTGTTTATACTTACTAACTACTAACATACTTAGTTTAATCCCTATTTTCAAAAATATTGAACTACAGTTATGTGAATGCGATGTATCAATAATTTGTGACAATAATGGATACAATGATAAACACAAACCTTGTTTATAATTAAAAGTATTATCAGGTGAAATTATAAATAAATAGATACTTGTAATTCACTATTACTCCTTGGTATTAATAACGTTACTTACCAGTTTTAGGGTCTTCTGCAGATGTGTCTTCGTTTGTCACATTAGTATTTTCCTGACTATTTTCACTCTGATCTACATCTTCACAATTTTCACTTGAATCGTGGTCTATATTATTTAGGGTCTCTGTTTTTGGTTGAGTTTCACTAAATTCACTTTCACTTACAGTTTGTACACCACAAGCGTCACTTTTATCACTTTCATCAACAGCACTAGGTGTAGTTTCACACCTATTGGATTTTTCTTCTGCTACTTCCTTATCATCCATTTTCAAACCCGGATATATTTGTATGTTAACTCGAAGTAAGATAGGTACATCTGAAAGTAAATAAGGTTCTGATAAGTGTAGCTTTTGTGTGCATACGACAGAACAACCGAACCGGCAATGACTTTGAGGTTATAAAACAACAATATCACTTTATACAGGCAGCTTTATTTTGACGAGTTAAATTTTATATTTTATTATTTCAAAGTAACTTAAAATTGCCTATTACATTAATACACAACTTATTAATTTAAAAATAAAAACTATAAGATTATCCCGCGCTTATTAAAATATTACTAAATTATTGCAAATGAAACCAACGCACTAAAATCGCAGTTTTACATAAAACGACTCCTTATTAAATTACATTTTAATGCTGCTTATAAATTAAATAAATTACGAATCATTAGAACGTTAAAATGTAGTATTTTTTGGGAGTTTCTTTGTAACAGATCACAATGAAATGTAGCTTCTGATTTCCCTATAGTCAGATCAGAATTAACATAATAATTTTATAATAAAAATAACCAAATGCTAGATTAACAGTGTTTTAAATACTTACTAGTTTAACACTTTTTCAAAATTTCACGTAAAAGCCACAACAAATGACCACCATTTTGGAATCAACCTGTGCCTGGATGTGAAAGGTCCTGCCAACTGAATAACAAACATTTTATATTAATTTCATTGTTTTACAAAACTGAGTTCAGTCATTGGTAATGAATTTAAGATAATTATTTGAAGCGATGATTAAAAATACAAATAATTAATTTTCAATTTATCTGAATTAAGGCAGTCAATTATTTTTCAAAAATTTAAATTATTATGTTGGCAGTATCCGACGCTCCAACGCTAAAGTAATTATAGTGATGCGCTTGTTTTCAAATTTCATCAAAAAAAGTAAACACCGCTTATCCTAAGAAATGATTATTTTATTGTCAGTCACGAGCATTTTTTTAATTTCTTAACAACTTTACAGATAGAAGCTTGTTGATCATATTCATAAAATTAATTTAATGAAATAAACGATGTAGAAAAGGGCAACACGAATGCCTAAAGCGCCATTAATTTTGTAAAAGCAATATCTATTCATAATTATTAATACAGTAATGAGAAGGAACAAAATTTAGTTATAGCATTTAAGTACTAGAAGGTTCAATATAGTATTGCCGAACTATCAATAGTTTTACTATCGATGGTTTTCATCTGAATGAGACGGCTCTATATATCGAAAGTATCGATACTACCGATAGCTCAAAACATGGAAATACTATCGCTAGCTTTGTTGGTCAGGAAGAGTAAACTATCAATAGTATCGATACTCTCAATAGTATTGTTTCTTATAAATAAATAAATCACCAATAGTATCGATATCATCGATTATTTTAGACTATCGGTCGTCTGCCAACTTGCAATAATATTGGCTATGTTTTGTTAATAATATTAAAATCCGGTATTTATGTTTAATTCTACCGAGTTGTACCAGTGCTAATGTTTGAAAAATCAAAAAGAAAAAAGTTTTTTTTAAAATGACAGATATAGGTACGTATACATAATAATAATAATGGAACTTAAATATAATATAAACCTAAATATAAAAAAACTAGATGAAACTGAGTCACAAATTAAATATTATATGATTAGTAAATTTGTAGGTATCTAATGAATGTTGGTAATGAATAATTACAATTTTGTTGTTTACGAGTAGCAATACTATCGACGGTATCGATAGTGTTTCTTACTAGCCATAATATTGCCAGGTTGGATCAGTGTGACCAGATTCAGTATTTTAATACTTTTTCAGTATATTTCATCAATTTTGCCGAACATCAGTATATTTTCAGGTATATTGCTGGTAGTCAGTATTTTTGGGT
>NJDD01006412.1:2796-25958 GCA_002245505.1 Calephelis nemesis | reverse complement strand
TATTTTTCTCAAAGCAGCAAGCGTCAAAGAGAATTTGCTGAGTTCCAAAATTTCACAGACACTGAAAATCATAGAATTTTGCGTCATTACGACATAAGGTGGCTTTCTTTTCATGCCTGTATTAGTAGAATAATTGAGCAGTGGAGGGCATTGCAATTGTTCTTTCAAGACCAATACTTGAGTGATCGCAATATGTCATCAGAATTTTTATTTAATTCTCTTACCACTGATATAAACAAATTGTATTTTTACTTTTTGGACTACATTTTGCCGATTGTAAACAAATTTAACATAATTTTTCAAGGCGACTATCCGTGCATTGATAGACTGTATGATGATGTATCTAGTATGTACTTGTCGATTTTGGTTTGCTTCATGAAAGCTAATTACATCAAACGTACGGACAATGTATTTACGTTAGACCCAAAGTCTAATGTAAATTATTTGCCACTGAAAGATATGTACTTAGGTATTCAAGTAGGCCAAGAATTAATCGAACACAGAGAAAATCTAAACATGAAAGAACAGATTGCTGAGTTTTTCAGAAGGTGCCAATTATTTTTAATTGAGTTGAGCACGCAATTGAAATTACGTTTGCCTTTTGAAAATCCAGTTTTTCGAGAACTGAAATTTCTTAATTTTCACAAAGAATTTCGCAGTTTACGAAATGTAATAAAAGCTTTTCCAATTTTCCCATGCGAAGTACAGCCAGAACAAATGCAGTTAATTGACGAAGAATATAGAACCCTTAAGTTTGATCGCGAAGTAAGTGATTTGTTACAATCTTCCAGCACTGGCTCACCCATCTCGTGTGAACAATTTTGGGTGGAAGTTGGAAAAATTTCTAACAGTGATGGCATGTTAAAATACAAAAATATAACTAGTTTTAGTAAATCTCTTCTATGTATACCGGTGTCGAATGCTGCATGCGAGCGCATATTTTCAAAGATAAATTTAATAAAAACGGACCAAAGAAACAGATTTATAAACAAAAATGTGTCAGCTATTTTAAAAACAAAGCAAGGTATTAAAGATGAAGGAGGTTGTGTAAATTTTAATCCTTCGAAAAGGATGTTAAAATATAATTCTAACATTTATTGTGAGCATGAATAAATAAAACGTTTTAAGAAAATCAGTATTTTTATTGTTATATCTGTCCTATGTTAGTCGGTATATTTCAGTATTTTTTTGAGGTGCCTCGGTATTTTCTTAAAATTAAATCTGGTCACACTGGGTTGGATACTATCGATACTAGTATCGATAGGCTATCGATACTATTGATATGACGTCAACTATCGATACACTGTAGATAGTCGACTATCTATCGACAACACTAGTTCAATAATCCCGTGGTCTACAATTTTTTTATTAACATTATTCAACTAACAGGGGCCCTACCATGAACGCTAAAAGCAGTATTATTTCCATCTTGCTAAATGTCTGCCTTTATAAGCAACTCTATGATATACGTCACAAGGTTGTCTTTCTCGACTGACAATTAGTATTGTTAAAATAGTACTGTTTTAAGAGCTTATGGTAACCCCCGGTATTATGCTGAGGTATTATGTTTTAAATTATGACAAAATAAAAATTAATGGAATTACAAGTAACATTTACATAAAATGTTACCTCTATTATAAGTAAGGGGAATAAAAGTTAATCAAAAAAACTATAGCCCAAAGAAGTCAGTCTTAAATATATGCACATTAAATTTCATTAAAATCGGTACGCTGTTTAGCGGTGAAAGCGCAACAGAAAGACAAACAGACTTTTGCATTTACACACCTAGGTATATTGTACGAACAATAATTAATATGGTTTTTGTATCTAGCTATGACTGTTAATTACTAGTATTCATATCTAATCTGTGCTGTCAATTAGGATATAGGGCTGAAAAAATAAAAAAAGTGTATAAGACTTTTCCAACAACACATCACTAGGCACAATACCAACGTGATTTCAAATTATCGATACAATGAATAAGGTCTGCTTCATAATGGGCGTGTTCGGCCGAAGTAAGTACTTACAAAATTTTGTAAGTCACTTACTATGCTTACAAAAATAAGTGCTAACGCAGTAAGTATGGCTTAATATACGACGCCATTTTGCTTATTGTTTATGTACGGGATATGACATAAACCGGTGTTTTGTGTTATGTCAAGCCAGTAAGTCTGTCCTCGCCGAAAAGTGCTACAGTCAGCTTGTAAGACTTTAATTTTTTTATGCTTACTGGCTTACTAAGTTTAGTAAGTACTTAATTCGGCCGAACACGCCCAATATATTCAGAAATTCGTTACGGAATTCCGTTTTAAAAAAAAACCAACTCTGTGGTTCTGTACAAATCTATGGATCTGTCTATCACATACATTCACAAATTTTTCCCCGTGTTGGTCCGGGCTCCTTTGTAGAATAGACCATCTGCCTTCCTTGCCAGGCAGCTCGTAAAAGGCGAGCATAGGCTTACCATCACTAACACCGTGACTAGAGTTTGGCAGCGACTCGCCCGAATTGGTACCACCACCTTACCTATTCCTGCAGCCATAACGTTATGACGTGTTCTGGTTCGGAGGGTAATTTCTTACCATCAGGAAATCCATCTGCTTGTTTGCTTTCCTATAACATAAAAAAATAACTAAATATAATTCTGAAGGTTTTAGGGTACTACATATTAATCTGTTGGGGCGAGGAGAAAATAATGCATGTCCGGCCTATTTGCAATAAATACAAATAGACTAGATACAACGTTTTACCGTAACACATGAGGGCGAGCGCAACGTAAAGATTACAATAAATACTACGAGTGCGCAAAGCATCTCTCGATAATCTAGTAGTTCTCCTCGATCTGAGACCTCGCTAATACTTAATAGAACATTTTATATTTTCAACATTCCACGCGGACCATTTATAACGCAAACTACTATTGTTAACGAAATGGGGGGGTTATCATAAGCTCTTAAAACAGTACTATTTCAACAATACTTATTGTCAGTCGAGAAAGACAACCTTATGACGTAAACCATAAAGTTGCTTATAAAGGCAGACATTTAGCAAGATGGAAATAATACTGCTATAAGCGTTCATGGTAGGGCCCCTGGCCGTTTTAACGGTCAACGCTTTTGACACCAAGGTCAGGGGGCAAACGCCCCGAAACCTTAGAACTATCCTCATGCATGTCCTCATGCGTGACAATTACGAGATGTTACGTGTCTATTTCGTAAATAAGAAACACAAAATTTTCTTTTATAGCTTACATGCAAAAAAATTAAAATTCTCGTTTTCGACCATTGAATATAATATCGAACTGTCCATTACGATAAAAAAAACTGCATTTGTATTGCGAAATCCGAGTGTGCAAAACTGTATAATCCATGAATATCCTGTGGTTACGTCTGTGTTCATCTTCGATTTAGAATTCTAACAAAATTTGAAGATAGGTATGCTGCCTAGTAATAATGGTTGGCAGAATCAGATTAACGAATTAAAGTGTAAAATGAAAATAACGATTTAAACGAAATTTTGGGGTTGGAAATTTAGGGTCGCTTGATAATGAAATAACAATAAAATAGTAAATGGACATTTTAAAAATTAAGGAAACATATATTAGTGGGCCAAAGCACTACACGTGACAAAATAAAAGTAAAAAATATAAATACGAAAAAAGAGAATACTAACTATTTCCGCCATTATCACATATTTTAAGAACAACCTTACAAAAAATTTGTTTCAGCCTAATAAACATTGGGCGTGTTCGGCCGAAGTAAGTACTTACTAAACTTAGTAAGCCAGTAAGCATAAAAAAAATTAAAGTCTTATAAGCTGACTGTAGCGCTTTTCGGCGAGGACAGACTTACTGGCTTGACATAACACAAAACACCGGTTTATGTCATATCCCGTACATAAACAATAAGCAAAATGGCGTCGTATATTAAGCCATACTTACTGCGTTAGCACTTATTTTGTGTCCCGGCCGAAAATTTTGTAAGCATAGTAAGTGACTTACTAAATTTAGTAAGTACTTACTTCGGCCGAACACGCCCATTATAGTGGAAATCACTAAAAGGAATATCAAAAGAAAAAAAAATAGAAGCACTAAATTAGAAAATGTGTGCGTGTACTAGCGTACACTCGTAAGAAATGAAGAAGTGAAACTTCTTTATGACGTTTTAAAAAAAAATATTTTACTATAATCTTTTTTGGTTTTGGAAATTGGTTAAACAAAGTTTATTGCCAATCCCTACTCCGCTGGAAAAAGTATACTTCGGATCACACGTGGTAGGGATAAGAACAAAGATGGAGCGTAACGGAAAAATGTGACGCATAACGAAAAAATGTTACACTAATTTTTTTTCCAACCCCGATAAAGAAGTTTCACTTAAAAAAAGAATTACGAAAAATGATTAATCTGTTCAAACGTAATGGGATGACCAAACGAAATAGGGATTCATATCGATTTTTGTTTGATATCTCATGCTAAAGAGTATTAATATTCCTAGCTTGCTATTGAAGATCTCATGTTAATTAGTTCTGAGAAGTTAGTTGCAAATGTAGTCAATAAGCAAAAAAATCAGCATAGTTCATGACCCGATCTGATAAAATAAATTGAACGCTTCTATAAAATTATTGTAAATTGTTTTCTTTTACAACTCAAAACTGTACTCCATAGTCTTTATTTTTCGTTGCTGTGATTGGATAGATTAGAAGTTCTTAGTTTCGTTATTGGGGAATAAGATGTCAAAGTTTTTTTACACCAATAACCAATACTGGTTTGAGTTTATTTTCCTGTCAAAGTATTCTTGAATATGGCGGGTTCATGTTTTTTCAAACTTAAATACGAAATGAGTAGTTATGTGCGCCGTACGACCGGCGACATTGACAGCGAATTGTCGAATATTCTCGTTCGCCATTTTGTGAATGCTATGGAATTCTCTGTTAAGTAATCAACGTGAGGTCATACGAGGATAACAATTTTGAGGTAAGCCCATCTTACAACAGGATCAACACAAATCATAACATTAGTTCGATTCACATGAAAGCCGAGTCTTATCGAAAATTTTCACATGTACCACTTAAACTTTATTCTTACAAATTTATTCGTCTCGATGCCGTCGGTCACTGAGGTTATAAAGCCATCACTGCTTCTGCCAATTATATCCTTTTGTTTATTTTCAGGTTCTGACATGAGTGATAAGTCTATGATAGGAAAGACTGTTCTTAAACGACATGAAGTGGCTAGACCTATACACATTCAAAGACTGGAAGCCGCCTTGGACATCAGGCCATTTGTTAATCAAGTAGAGAAAATACTAAATTCAGATGGAGGCAGTCAATCTGATGATGATTCAGATGGGAAATCAATGGTAAATGAAATGTCCAAGGGTGACAAAAACATTCATGGTGTTGTAACTACCAAACAAGGTAAATATTAGGATGACTTCTTTTATCAAAACTATCGTATTGGTATCTTTAAGGATATATCTTGAATTTATACAGCATACATAGCTCAATAGCAAATTAGTGTTTGATATAAATAAAACAGTGATATGTCAAGTCGTACATCAGATCATTAGGTCACATGCGCGATCATATCTGAATCTACATTTTAATCTTTACCTTAGGTATTGTAATTCCTGATCACTAGAGCATCCCTTAGAACTATTGAACACAAAATAATTATATTGGAATTTGAATTTAATGTTAATTTAGTCTTTGATTGCATTATAATATATTAGTATTCATACAAGTGGATGATAGAATTGTTTGTTTTAAAGATAAAATAACTAATTTAAAATTTTAGGTATTTATCTAATCTATGATGTTTACTCTAGAAAACCTGTTATATGTCATACTACCAGTACCTTTGTATGAACTTGCTAAATATTGTTTTATAAATGCTATTGTTTTTATAATAAATAATAAATAAATACACAAACTATGTCACATGAAAGTAAGTAGTAATCAAAATCATGAAACTGCCTAAAAAATATACAAAGGAGTGAAGTCAATTTTTTTTTTAAATTAAATTTAATTCTTTTGTTCTTACTCTGTGTCCAGTAACTCCAGTGCTCTATATTTTCTTGCCCTGGTTTGTAGGGAAGCAGATCTAGTAAACTTACTCAAGAAGCTTAACACCCCCTCACATTGGCAATGCATACACTAGCATACACTGATAATGAAGAGAATTAGAGATAGTTTATTGATAGCTCTTTTCTAATCATAAATCCCTACACCCATTCTAAATAAAAAAATTGTTGCAGAACGTCAAAGTGATCGCCTTAGGTTATACAATTTGGCTTCAGTTGGAGAAGAAAGAGAATGGCTTAGAAATGTTCTGCTATCATCAGAGTCTGAAACATGTAGTGATGATGATACACCAGCTGGGAAAGATCTAAGGATTAAAAGGCTTCTGAAAGAAAGACATTATCACAATAAATATGCCAGGAAATATTATAAAGATCCTGGGGTAGGTAATGCTAAGTGGTTAAAAATATCTAAGAGATTTACCATGTTATTAAAAATAATAAACATAGACAGTAAGGCTAAGAGTTTTAAGTTGCATTCAAGTTTTTAGTACTCTGTAATACAGACTGTGATGTAACTTAAACCGTGGAGTACATTAGTCTATTTTTATTAATAAGATACTTAAGGGTTATGAGCTGCAACAACCCATATTAATAACCTATCTACAGATAAAGATAGGCTTTCTAGACTTTTGTTGCTAAGATATATTTGTAAATTATTACAAAATAACTGGTTACCAGGCAACTGATCTAACAGCCATTCTTAATAATCTATCTACAGAAAGAGATTGCCCTTAAGTTTTATTGCTAAGATTGTATTATTTATTGGAAAGTAACAGAGGTGGCCTGGTAACTGATCTAAAGTAGCCCTATCTTTTATCTTAGGTAGGATATTAATAATGGCCGCAAAACAAAACAATTTATCTTAGATATTATTAACATTGACCATAAAGCAGGAACTTACTGTTTTAATTTTAACACTTGTCCAGTGTTTGAGTTAAATTTCTATGAATTTTTAAGAACAAAAAGGACCAGACCACTAGACCACAGAGGTTTGGACATGAGATTACATCTACAATTTAGACAACATCAATTTATGCCATGAAAATTATTCTTAATCTATAAATATGTAGGTTGACTGAGAGAGAATGCATTTAGCATTAAGTTAGTCTTTCATACTCACATTTTTTATTTTTGTACAATAAAGTTTAAATAAATATGTGTAAAGTAGCTAAGTCCACAGAAGTTAAGGTTTATATATTCATAGAAATTAGGACAGGACAACTTTTACAAGAGACAATAACTTCTTCAAGACCAAAGAAATGAGCTAAAATGGTATATGCGTTATAAGATATTCAAAAGTATAAGAAGAATTAATTAATTAGAATAAGTGTAAGAAGTAAAAAGATATTCATTAAAATAATAATTTCATCAGATTAGACTTATTGTATGTTAAGTCAATTTTAATCTTGAATTATTAGTTTGATAATATTTAAAATTCTTTAAGATCATCTTGTTAGTTTGCATTATGTTGATGTGTCTAAAGTTCTTAGGAAGAAAAAAATTAAATAGATGATTGCACAATTTCATTTACCTTCACGCCAATCTCTTACCTTTAAGGCAGAGAGTAGTTAGAGAAAAGAGAGTATTAAGTGCCAGATATCACAATCCTTGCAGGCCTGTCTAGGTCCCTCTAAATTCATTACTCTTTTCATACAATTGTGTTAATTATTCTTGTAAACAATTTTTTAAATCTCTTAAAATTGTACCTATGGCTTGCTTAAATAGTTTGGCTGTATGTGTATTCATAAAAACAAGTATTTGCTTTGCTTAACAAAAAATGCTGAAATTTTAGGAATTTCACATTTTAGAAATATTGAGAAATTGCATTTGCCTAGCCGAAAACTTAATATTCATAAAAATAATTTAATTGATAAATTTTTTGCTTATATGAATGTCATAAGAAATAATATATTCTTGATTTTTGAAGAGTTTGTTTCCCCCTTTCTTCTCCTGACTGGATAGGTTTGGAAACGGTGGTAGCATATGGTTGTTAGGGTTAATTAGGTTTAATTACATGTTCTAATCTGTTCAAATATTAAAACATGGTATGTTATAAATCTCAATAATATAAATAAATATTTTTTGTAACAACTTCTATCACACATATTCATTAAATAAATAAATTTCATTTTATTTCACATTTGTTTCGTATTATACTTGTAAACCTTCCTCTTTATCTATTAAAAAACCTGGCCTAAAATCCATTTCATAGTTTTAAAGATTTAAGCATACATAGGGAGAGACAGTGAAAAGTGACTGCTTTGTAATCTGACATTTTTTCACATTTTTATAAATGGTGTAATTTTTTTTTGCAGAATTCCCGTTACATGTATTATGGTGCTGGCTTACTCTCGACAATTGATCGTTATCCTGAGCGTAGAATAAGCAAGGCAGTAGTTCCTCCTGTACCACCTTCAGCAAGAGGAAGAAGGGGACGTCCAGCTGAACGTGGCACCAACAAACATTTACAAAAGCCTAAAAGAAGTAGAGCAGAAAATCGTACTTGTAATGAGCCAAATGATGTGGTAAGCTTTTATAAAATTTTCTTTAAATTGTTTTCTTTTTTGAACAAACGGAGTGGATTTTTTTCTAAATTTAAAGAGTTTTTGCACACAATGTGGCAATATCAACTCTGTGGTCGCTTATATTATATGGTTACATTACAAATTACAAATTTATCTTAAATAAAATTATAAAGCATTCTAGCTGTATCCGAAATGGGATCAGCTAAAATGCTTTGAAATATGACTACATCAATCATATTAATTGTGTATTTTTAATAGATCTGCCCTTTGAACCTCGGCCCTCATACATTCCACCAACAGGTGATGCACTTCTTCAACTTTGATGCAAATGTCACAAATATTAATACAGAAAATTAATCAACCTTTTGATTTGTTATAAATATACTATTATTTATAACAAATCAAAATAGGTTCATAAATAATAGTAGTTTCATTCAAACCAAATGAGAAAAATAGTTATGGCTTGTTTTAGCAAAGGTAAGCGACGGCAATTAAATATTATTATAAGTGTAAGAGTGTGTATTTTTTTATGTAAATTTTGGAGCATAATAAAGGGTATTCATTCATTCATTCATTCATTCATTCATTCATTCAGTTATAAACCTTTAGTTTTTATTAAACTTTTAATCTTGTTCACTAAAAGGAATTTTGTGGGAGAGATAAAAGTCAAAATGTATATTGGACTATAGTTCTATAACGCATCCGATTTAATTAATTATTTGGTAATTATTGAAATCAAATTATTATTTTAATTATCTTTCTTTATTTTTTATTATTTGATTTGTAGTATGTGCTTCACAGATTATCTCATAATTATTTTCAAATCATAAGTTCTGTAGTTTATAAGTTACAGACGTAACTACGCTGTGTATAATGTGAACAAATAACAGGAAATCCGGCATGTGGAGAAACGTAAATGTAATACGTAAATGTAAATTAAAACGTAGTATGTTCATAGCAAGTTCCCCTTGCAAGGAAGGAAGAGTGTATTGATTGTGAAGTGAATGATGTTTGCTTTATTTGTTGACTAGTTAAAAAATATGAATAAAAAATAAATGTAATTATTTTTCAATTCAATTTCAGGTAGATGGTGTAGACTGGGAAGATCAACTCCATACTTTGAAAGAAGAGCGGGATGATGAAGATTTCACAATAGCTGAGAAACCGGGCTTAAGGTATTTCTTGTATAATGAAAATAAAACTAATATGTATTATTACATGCTTTCCTCTTCGTAACATTTTTTTATTGTATGACATTTGAAGATTGTTTTTCTTGATGTATAAGTGACTGGACTAAGGAATATCGAAGTTTAAAATGTTGATGTACCTACTGTATTCATAACTTTTATCAGTACGATTTACTTGAGTTCGAAAGTACGCTACGCGAAGTATTGAATTGAGAATGTTTATGATCTTGATGTACCGAACTTCGATAAATTTCTATGACGAAGCCCTAAATTTTAGATTTAACGACACCAGCACCGTGACATCCTACTAGGTGGTAGAGTTTCGCAGCGACGCGCCCGGATTGGTACCACCGCCTTACTTATTCCTGCCACCATAACGACCAACGCTTGACGTTGACGTGTTCCGGTTCGGAGGGCAAGGTAGCCGGTAAACTTACTTTTGTTCGAGGGCCTAACATCCCGGAATCAGGTTGGCAACGCATTATGGAACCATCAGGAAATCCATCTGCTTGTTTGCCTTCCATTATCATAAAAAAATTCGAACATTTGATTTCGATGTGATATACTCGAGGCAGAATTTTTCAGGGCCATAGGCATATGCGGTAGCAAGAAAGTGCAATATATTTTTATATGTAAGCTTAAAATAATTTAGCCGTAATAGCTCACATAGTTCTTCTGATAGAAGAAAACAACTTCTGATATAATAAAACGCAGGCAAAGCTGCAGTTAATATCTGGTAGCCTATTCAGTTTACTACCTTACATGTTGCCATTACCAAAATCAAGTAGAATAAAAAAAAGGTTTAAATTCCAGTTTGTTTGCCTTTAGTTTCATTGTAATGTTAACCTCATCTTCCAATTTTTGGAAAAAAACTGTACTATCACTTCCTATAGTAGTATTTCCTAAAACCTGAATTGTGCGCATGTTCGAAGCGAGAGTGAATAGGTTGATTCTAGCTAAATATCTCCATTGTTTACCTTAATGTCACTTTTCATACGTTTTTGTGAGTCGTAATGTTAGGTTATATACTATTTTTGTATATATAAATAGATGACTATGAATTTTTTTTCTTGTTGGTAGCCTTGTATTAACAATAAAATACGTGATCTAGAGGTCGTAAAAAGCTATCAACACTCAAGAGTCCAGAAGCATTAACTGCAAGGAGACGTCGTCATTGGCAACTGTTGGTTAAGAAGGAACTGGGGAAGGTACAAAGAGCCAGAACTGCTACGCATAGAGAATGGATGTTGCAGAGGAAAAAGCTAGCAACACTTTGTTGCAAACATTGGAGGCACGTGGCGATGCAGGTAAGGCAAGATTTTTTATCTTTGCCTGAAAATATAATTAAATTACTTTAAAGTTACATTATTATAGCGAGTGTGTATTTGTAGAAACTCTTCAAGTTTGAATTACGTTTTTGTTAAAATTAATCATTAACAAAAACAAATTATAATTTTAAACTATTTTTTTGGTAAACTGAAATTTGAGGTAAAAGTTTTTTAAAGTATCTAAGTATCCGTATGACATAGTAAACAAACTGTTAACTGTGAGAGGTATGTGTGAAAGTTATATTTAATAATAATTAAATGTAAGCAAAAAAAAAACAGTAGTTTGAATAAGAGTCAGCCTTAAGTGTAACAGTTAGGGAGATGTTTAAGTTTTAAGCTCAAGGCTTGAGGTGTTGTAATTAAATCGTAGTATAATTTTAGGTAAATAATGTGGATTAAGCCTTAGTTTGCTAATTCCAGGGAACTCGTGTAAATCTTCTAACCTCACGAGGTAAGTATACCTCACTAAGTATACCAAATTCGCACTTACTAGAATTTGGTTAGTTGGCGAAGGACTTGTCACGTTCTACATTTTTCCCTAACTCGGACTTCCTGGTCTAATTGAGGTGGTGGGTGGTTTGAACGTTTGTAAGGCTTGTTACATACTGTGTTATTAAGAACATTTCCCGACATAACAGTTACACGGATTAGAAAAATAAAAGCTTATTCTACATCAGTAATAATGGATTTCCGCGAAGTAACGGCTAACAGCCGTAACAAAAAATATTTCAGGTGAATATTACAATATTTAGAATAAGTCTGTTTTGGTGGCCGTATGAATGCCTTTTGCAGGAAGATCAACTCGAAAAAAATATCCGAGCACTGGAATAGTGTTAAAAAACTTTGTATCTACCTGTTATTTGAAATTTCAGTCGGCCAAGAATATGAAAGAGACAGTATGGCGTTGTAAGAGATTAAGTCGAGAGATGCAAGCTTATTGGAGGAGATATGATCGCGCCGAAAGAGAGACGCGCCGCCGTCTCGAGAGGGAAGCTGAAGAACAACGAAAGGTAAACTCATTGACTACTACTGCCCTGTTTCTGAATTCAAGAAACAAGTCGTTTTTGCTCAAGAACGGTAGTTTTTTTGTACGAATAGTAAAGTCTAACTACACCCGTTCGTTATCTATTGATAACTCAAAGAATTTTATGTACTTAAGATCAACGCTTTATTCTTAAATAAACAACCAATGGTTATACTAACGGATTTCGGTTCGCTGAATTTAGGCTTAAATCGATGTATCATGGATAACATAGATACGCGAAATACATAAACGCTCTATTTTGAATTAAAAACTTCTTTAGCGGCGTTGCGCAGTTTTTTGGAATGGGTAAAAACTTCTAAACTCGCTTCAGGACACGTGACCTAATCGTGAATTCGTAAGGCGCTTCCGCGATTGTTCGTGTTGTCATGTTTGTGTACGGTAGCGCAATAAATTAATATTGTATTCTACCACATAAATGATAGTACTTTCATACTGATAATTAAAGCAATTTGCGCAAAATTATTCCTCTTACCATTCCAAAATAATTTTAAAAAAACACAACGTTAATATTCAAGTTTTCACTTGTGCCGGAACTACCGCAATGCAACTAGTCGTTTTTTTTTTATTAAGTTACATATTGATATGTTTAAAACGTGTTTGTTACTCGTAACTGTCTTATAATAAATGTGTTGACTGTTGACCAATTACATCGTTTCACAAACACACTCAAAATATGTAGGTACGTTTGCTATTGGTTGCTGCGCCCTTTCCGGCGAACTTCGTTCCATCCGTACAATTTGTATGGGCAAAATCAAAATGTTTCTCCTATTTTCCTCTCAGTCGAACGAAATAAAAAGTATCCTATGACCGTCTCCTGGTTCTTGAGCTATAAATAGTGTGACTAACATGGCTTTCTTTTATATTTATAAGATTTGCGGACAGTATGCTTTGATAGCATTTTCTATTCCTTAGATGGATGTAGAGTTGATGGAGGCGAAACGGCAACGACGGAAGCTAAACTTCCTCATTACGCAGACTGAACTTTACGCTCATTTCATGCAAAGGAAGTTAAATGCAAGTGAAGATGGGGACAGTGGCGCTGACAAGATCTTGAGACAGCTGGACGAAGACCGGGATCCTAGACTTGCTGCTATTGATAACTATGACAGGTATTTAATATAGGGTTGTTTTAGTATAGTGGAAGATCCGAATCTACAGCGACCTACATCGAGCTGATAATAATAGAATGAGACATATTTTATAATAAATTTCTGTTGGTTGGGAGTTAAGATAAAATTTTCTTGTTAAGTATCTTAATATTGCGCCATTTAATGATTTTGTTAAAAAATAAAAAAATGTTCCATCTTACTGCATAAAATTAGTAAAAGCTCGCTAAAGACTTGTTTTTACTAAACAGTGTCAAAAAATGAAATCTTCAACCAATGCCATGTTGACACGTCATCCACCTGCTGCATGTTATTGGTGGATGTCAATTTTATACAGTGTTTTTAGTTAAACAGACGTCTTAATATTTTTTTCTGATATACTAAATTTATTATAAATAAGTTTTCATCTTATGTAATAAACTAGAAAAGGTTTCAATTCAGAATGTTAAAAATAGGTTTCGGAATTTTCATTCTTTGATTTTTTTTTGTCTTCGATATCTTGATTATATGAAATGTTTTTGGTAGTGAGGCGATGAAAGCTCGAGCGTCAAGGAATGCCCGGGAAGCATTTCGGGCAGAGCGAGCCCGGGCTCAAGCCTCAGGACCCCGCGGAGGTGAGGTGGCGGGCGAGGGGGAAGGGGAGGGTGAAGTGGAAGGTGCGGAGGAGGGGGAGGGCTCTGCACGTGGAGACCACACGCAGCCTTCTATATTCCGCGGGACACTCAAGGGGTACCAACTCAAAGGGATGAACTGGCTTGCTAATCTTTATGACCAGGTAAGATTTACTTTAAACTGATATTACTAAAATGTTGATTAACAATGCTAAAACTAAAATATCTTAAAAATGTGATGAATTTCTTAAAATGATGTGGGCAGGGCATCAGCGGTATCCTGGCGGACGAGATGGGCCTGGGCAAGACGGTGCAGTGCATCGCGTTCCTGTGTCACGTGGCCGAGCGGCTCGGGGTCTGGGGACCCTTCCTCGTCGTGTCGCCCGCCTCCACCTTGCACAACTGGCAGCAGGAGATGCAGAGATTCGTGCCTGACTTCAAAGTCGTAAGTCCAACCTAATATATACACTATTCCAGCGTTTAGCAACCTGTGGTCCGCGAATCTCTGGGGGTGGGTCCGCGTATTTGTCTGAGGGTCCACGATGTGTTCTTTGGACCGTAAGTAAATCTGTGCTTGATTTTCTAAGGGTCCACGGACTGATAAAGGCTGGGAAACGCTGCACTATTTTATTGGCTGACCTTGAAAAAGGTCCTAATCCCAGTTGACGGTAGATAGGGTTAAATTTTGACTGTAAAATAATTTTAACTACTTCAATTAAAGAAATTGTAGTTAATAGAAATTTATTTACTTAGTAGAATATTGTTACTTGTTAGGACACGATTTATATACCTTCAAGTGGAATATATTTGTATACAAAATGTCTACTTTCCCAATTACACTGCACGCAATATGTATTTACTCAACAAAAACGACGAATCCAAATCATTAAACTGTATTAATATCCGAATTGTCAAAGTCCACAATACAAAATGACGAACGATTTTAGCATTACAAAACAAAATCTATATATTAATACGTGATGCCAAAACTTTGGACCCCTTTTTACGGAAATTGCTCTGATGCATGAGCATAAAATTTTGCACACTTATAGTTTATGTGTAGGAGAAGTGCAGAACGCTAATATTTTTTCAATAATAATGCTTATAAAGTACATTAGATCAATAACTAAAACATTACTCACACTACCATGCATTTGACACACACAAACAAATAAATTGATAATGACGATAAAAGATCACAGATGGCGCACCATACAGTTTGGAAACAAAGTAGTTGGTCTTGAGAAATGAAGGCGGCGTTCTTATATTATTATATTAAAACTTGGTATGGTCGAATTTCGACCAACGGACGACCACTAGTCACTGTAAATATGTCAGATTAAGAAAAAGGTCGCGGATTAATTTCCTGTGTAAGGTAAAATATTTTTATGGGAACTGCATTTAGCTATAACTGTTCACGTTTAAGCTTTTAATCATCAGATTTATTTTAAAAATTTAGGTACCATACTGGGGTAGTCCGAGTGAGCGCAAAATCCTGCGTCAGTTCTGGGAGCGCAAGGACTTGCATACGCGAGCCGCGGCGTTCCACGTGGTGGTCACCTCGTACCAGATCGTGGTCTCCGATCTCAAGTATCTGAACCGAGTGCCCTGGCAGTACATGATCCTGGACGAGGCGCAGGCCATAAAGAGTTCGGCCAGCATGCGGTGGAAGCTACTGCTGGGCTTCAGCTGTCGGAACAGGCTGCTTCTATCCGGTTAGTTTCTATAAGTAATAGTCATCTTATCAAACATTGTCGAGTCATTGAAACTGATATAACAAAACAATATTAAAACTAAATCTTTACATGAAATATTTTTAAAGCCGTGCTCGCTAAATATCCCTGGACAAGTTAGATAAATTGAACCTAACCCCAAAATAAGCACCTTATATGCTTGCATTATGGGTGTTAGTCAACTATCCTAGTACATAGAAATACTTAAATAGATACCAGAAGAAATTTAATAAACATCCAGACCCAGAAATGCAGACATGAAATTGTTATCACGCAAATTCCTGCCTCCTTCGGGTATCGAACCCAAGCCTCGCGGTTGGTCAGTGTAATTGGGCGTTTACGCTAGCCTTTCGACCAACGAGACGATCGAGATACAAATATTTGACAGTAAGTTTTTATTTGACCAGGTACACCGATACAGAACAGTATGGCTGAGCTATGGGCCCTCCTGCACTTTATAATGCCAACGCTATTCGACTCGCACGAGGAGTTCAATGAATGGTTCTCCAAGGACATCGAGAGCCACGCAGAGAACAAGAGTACTATAGATGAAAGTAAGTTATTTTTGTTTATCCGTTTTGTCAATCTTTCTGCTGTCATTCTGTCCACTTGAACAAAAGATGCGAATGCGGGTGTTCCTATACTAGCGTGTTTGTATGGAAGAGTAATGAAAGTGGAGCAAGCCAGCAGGTCTAGGATTCATAACACTTTTGTACTCATTGCCTACCTCACAAGAGAGTTTGTATGAAGATACGTATTTATGTACTCGTATTATGTATGTACGAAAAGTGGAACTCAACCTTTACTTTTAATGACAAGATTTCGTAGGGTGCTATTTGGTCTATAAAATCAACTTGCAACGGAACCAAATTACTATTTAATATAATTGTAGGCATAAATAGTTAAAACTAGCTTCCGCCCGCGACTCCGTCCGCGCGGATGTCGGTCTTCTCGTGATATAACTGAAAAATTAAGACTTGTTTTTTTTCTACGTATTTTTCCAGGATAAAAAGTATCCCATTTTATGTCCAGGATACGAAGGTATAATTATACCAAGTTTCATCGAAATCGAACCGTTAGTTTTCACGTAATGCCTGAACATACAGACAGACAGACAAAAAAATTAATAACATAGTTGGGTTTGGTATCGATCCAGTAACACCCCCTGCTATTTATTTTTTCAAGATTTATTGTATGTATAGAATAGATGAAGGTTAGTCATTGCAAAAATGCCACTCGTCTGTTTGTCGTTCGCCTCGTTCGTTTTATGGATCCTGAACCATTGGTAAAAACATGTTTTTTTTTGTTTTAGAACACTTGTCCCGTTTGCACATGATACTGAAGCCGTTTATGTTGCGACGGATAAAGAAGGATGTGGAGAACGAGTTGTCTGACAAAATTGAGATTATGGTACACTGCCCCCTGACTATACGCCAAAGATTATTGTATATAGGTAAATTATTATCTTAACATTTCTATTTTTTAAATTTACTTGAATGTTTGCTTTGAAAAAACAAAGTAGGACAGGGAGATAGTTGAAACAGGAAGAACTATAAAAGGAAATGTTAGTCGACTAGAGAGTCCTTCGTCTCTTAATTCCTAAGAGGTGATTTTTTCCATTTAGTTAAAACGTAATTAATAAGATTAATAAACATAGACTAAAAGACGCAAAAGTTTAAATTGTTATTGTAGCCATACAGACAATAATGTAACTTAAACCCAATATAACTTTAGTCTGTGTTTATTAAAAGCTTAAAAAATTTTAAAATTAATGTTTATTTTTTCAGATTTTTTAAAAATAATAACTTGTCAATTTCACAGCTCTTAAAAAGAAAATTAAGATTGAAGAACTGCTGCACTATTCGGTTGGTGCTGAGTCTGGACACAACGTCGATAAGAATTTTACTTCGAATCTCATGAACTTAGTTATGCAATTTAGAAAGGTAATGTGCATATTTTATAAATGTGGAGTTTATTTTTGTTGGCTGGAAAGTTGCAATGCACCGTTATCCTTCTGGGTGTCAATATTATTGTGCTACCATTAGGAAAGCCATGTGAAGGGTACTGAAAAAAATTGTAATTGAAATCTGCTTATTTTAATCATAGTGATGAATGAATTATATTATTAAGTTTGTTTTTCAGTTAATCATGTCCTGCTATTGTAAAATTTATCTTTCTTACTATTACGATAATTACTTATCGCCTCTATCGCTACGGTGTTGGATTAAAATCCATGAGGGCCCGGGTTGGGCAATAAAAATAAAATGTTTTTTTACAATTTTCTAATAAAAACAACGTTGCTCAGTGCAACGTTGCCCTTGCACATATCCTACATGTGCCCGATTGGTGATAAGCTTGCCACTTATCACATTGTGAGATAAAGTGTCGTCGGCGTCTTTCCTGGTTGTACCTCTGCCTTTGGGGATACGGGCGTGAAGATATATCAGAAACTTAATAAAAAGGAGGTGCATTATCGTAAATTATGTATCTGGATACTCATCTCTCAATACTAATATTATATAATAATTGCAAAAGGCCTCAACCGCTGAAGGGATTTTGACGAAATTTGATATTAAAAGTCTTTCACGCCCATATCCCCGTAGGGGTAGGAAGTAGAGGTACAACCAGAGCACACACGGCTGGCAAAAAACACTTAAGTTCCACAATGTAACATATTTTTGCAATTTGATATAAATATATTTAAAGACCTGAGTTCAAACGAAGGATATATTATTTAAATAAAATTAACCCTCATGGAACTATGTCTGGTGAATCTTTACTATGTTGACGAAGTTGCGGGCAAACAGCTGGTTTATTATATTTCTTTGGATATTGAAATATTTATATTTATGTATTAGCCTCATTGACTAACATCAATAATACAAAAAATAAATTGGGGTTGAATCAAAACCTGTGATTAGTATGGTCATATTTATTTATTTTACAACTGTACTAATATGTTGTAGGTGTGCAACCATCCGGAGCTATTCGAAAGACGGGATGTGAGATCCCCATTCGCAATGCAAGTGGACGATTATCATTTACCAAAAATAATAGCTGAAGATGGTATAATATCTGAATGTATACCGTCAAAACGTCATATATTGTTCAACATAATGTGTGTGTTTGTGACGGAGTATGTACATAGAAGTGTGGAGGAAGGGGGGTGCTTTGGGTTCACCAGGTTCATGGATCTGTCTCCTATGGAACTGTACAAAGTCGTGTTATGTAGTATGTTTCAAGTGTAAGTATTTTTATTCTATGTCTTTTTTATAACAATTAAATTTAGTACTGGTTGACTTCGGTTTTGCTCGCCCGATTTACGAGGATACTTTACTTATTACTTGTGTATATACTTATTTATGTTTATGATAATGGAAGGCAAACAAGCAGACGGATTACCTGATGGTAAGAAATTCAAGCCGCCTAGAGACACCTAAGGTGGTAATGGTGCATTGTCAACCTGAGGCCGGGATGTTAGGCCAAAAGTAAGTTTACCGGCTATCTTACCCTCCGAACCGGAACACGTCAACGGCAAACATTGGACGTTATGGTGACAGGAATAGGTAAGGCGGTGGTACCAATCCGGACGATTCGCTGCGAAACTCTACCACCTAGTAGATGTCACGATGTTAGTGACGGTAAGCCTATGCTCGCCTTTTACGAGCTGCCTGGCACGATGGCAGATGCTCTATTCTGCATAAGAGCCCGGACCAACACGGGAAAAAATGTACGGTAAGAAAATAAAATTACACGTTATTAAGTATACCTCAACAATTTTGTTTTTAAAAGCACCTGGTGAAACATAAAAATTGGTCCATTAAGTAAAAATTGATAAATAAAAAAGAAACAAACAAAGCCGTATGTTGCAAAGTTTTGTTCCTTTAGAAATAATGAAACTTGGTACGAATTTTCAAAATCAGTCCAGTTCATAAAAATCTGTGCCTACTATTTGAGCGCTATGAATGAACTCTTTATTGTGCACAATTAAACTTACTACAAAATGGTACAATTAAGTATTAACAAGAGCTTAATATTACAGTTTATAGTAGACAAAAGACGGTCTTATCGCCAAACAAAGCGATCTCTACCTAAAGGTTTCCTCTTTTATTTTAGAGCTTTAGCTTTTGAGATTTTGTTAAAATTGCAATTCTGAAATATGAATTTGTAATAATTAAGCTTTTTTAATGGTGAAAATAGGGTAGTGTTAAAGTTTAGGTTTCCTACTTTATAGATAAAAATGTGATGTAGTGTATTTGGTTGTTTTGGTATAGCAATGAGATGGCCTAATAGCCCTGTGGAGTGGATCAGACTTGGTGATGAAAATTGGTACTACCCCCTAGTACTTATCCTTGTAGCCGCAAGGTTGTCATTTTCGTGTTCCATTTTATAATTGATATGATGTTCCAGTGTAGATAACATTGAGATATGCAATGAGAAGTATGAAAAGTTAAGGCATCGACAGTTCTGGTGGAGAAATCGCAATGATATCAAACAGGAAGATGATGTTCCTGGAGATTACTATGATAGAGTTAGTTGGAAGGTAATTATGTACTACTTTTTATTTAAGCGTATCCTCGTGAAAATCCGGACTGCACTTATTATTTTATTAAAGCTGAAAGCTTATCAATAAATTTTGAAGTGAACACTTCTTTAGCGGCTTTGCACACTTTTTTTGGAATGGGTAAAAACTTTAAATTCGCGTCAGAATTCACTACCTGATTCGTAACACAAAAATTTGTGAGACGGAGCAGGGCGCTTGCACGAATGTTCGTGTTGTCGTGTTTGTTACCGATAGTGACATTATGATGAATATTGTATTCTACCACATAAATGATAGTACTTTCATACTTATAATTAAAGCAATTTGTGCAAAATTATTCCCTAACCATTCCAAAATATCAAAAATGCACAACGTTAATATTCAAGTTTTCACTTCTGCCGGCCCTCCCGGAGTGCAACCCGTCTTCATTTTTTTTTTGTAACTTTTACTAGATTTACTGAATATTCTAAAACATTGAACACGTATTTTGGAAAGACCTTAGATATACATATTAATAACAAAATCTATAATCAACAAAAATAGTTTAAAGATGTGAAAATATTATGCACGTTTTTTTGATTAATATCTTTTTTCAGGACATGCTATTAATTTGTCCAAATGGAGATATATTGAAGAAAAGAAAACACGATTGTTTGCTATGGAAAGAGTTATTGTTTACGGATTTCTTGTGGGTTGAAGGTACTACTTTTTTTCTATTTCATTCAATACTATCTAATTTTTGCTTGAGTTATGAAATATTGTTTAGTATGTTATATGTAGTAATCACTATTTAGTATAATTAGACCGAGAAAAATTTGTGTTTTTTTTAATATTAGAAGGACTACTTTTTAGTCGTTTTATATTGTTCTGTTTATTTGTAGTAATCTTTTCCCTATGTTGGTTCGGGTCCGCTGAGTGAAATTTGTCTCTCTGTCAGGCAGTTTGTAAGAGGCGAGCATAGATTAATATACAGTGACGCCATGACTCGTACTAGGTACGATATAGCGTGACTACAATTTTTGGCGATTGTTTTTAAAGTAAATATTACGCTAATATAAATATATTAAAAATGCATTACCATTTATGTTTTTACTGCCTTATATTTTGCTGGTCCTTTTAACAGGACCCAACCCTGTATAGATCATTATCAACAAGGCCACTGGTGTTAAAGTGCTGTTCAGTAGCTTGCCCGGGCAGTGATCCACGCGTTATCTATTCCTCTCTGCAAAATTACTGATGGGCAGTAGCGGCAGACTTGATAGGACTTTGACTGGCGACGCACTTACAATTTCTATGGTGCCTATAGGCTGCGGTTGTCTTTTAGTATCAGGCCGCGAGCAAGTTCGTTGACGTCTGACATAAAAAAATTATACATCTACACGTACTACAACTACTACTACTTACTACTACAACGTGTAAAAAAAATTTAATGTATAGTTAGATATGTGTATGTAATATGTGTGTGGCAGGCGGTCCTTGCTACACGCACGTGCCGCACGAGGTGCAGTACGTGCCCGAGACGTTGGAGCACCGCGCGCACCGGCGGCGGCGGGCACACACAAACCCACAGGTCGGTATTTACATATAACAATATTTTAACACTAACAAAGTGTCTTTTTTTCAGACCAATTTGAAAGTTTTTGATTTTGAAAAATCTATTTTTATCTTCGTTATTGGTAACGTACCTGTTGTATATATTTTTAAATCAATTAAAAAAAGCGTTTTTTTCTTTTTATTTTATTTTAAAAAATATTGTTTTTGAATTGAAAAAAATTAAATGATCTTATTTTATATTAAGCAAATTTTATCTGTTACTGCATATATCTATTTTATTAAGTCGGCTGAATTGCGAGCCTCATGGTCGATTGGCTTATATCTAACGGATTATATGCTTCCAGATGGAACTACTGAGTGAGATTAAGAGTGAAGAGGGGGGTATGGTGAGTGTGGAGGGTAGTGAAACGGTCGAGATGGAGGAAGTGGGTGAGGTGGGGGCCGTTGAGCACGTATCGCGCGAGCCTAAAGTCCTCCCGCTTCAACCTACGTATTTACCTGCTTTCCTATGTACTGCACAGCCAAAGGTTGGTATTTTATTTTTTCGTTTCTAATACTGCTAGTGGTCGCCCGTTGGTCGAAGTTCAACCATAATAAATTTTAATATCTTGTTGATAAGAATGCCATCATCATTTCTCACAACCAACTATTATTAAACTTTATGAATAGTTAGTGCACAATATGTGATCTTACATCGTCAAATGCATGGTAGTGTGGGTAATGTTTTATTTATTGATTTAATATACGTTATAAGCATTATTATTTAAAAATATAAGCGTTCTGCACTTCTCCTACACATAAATACATAAACTATAAGTTGGAAAGTAATATAATCAGATTTTTATCTCGATATCTCAGCACATTAGAGCTAAATAATTTTAACAGTTGAGCGTAGTCGTGGGTGACATGTAGTAAAATTATATTGTCTTATAAAGGATTAGTCGAATTTTAAGAGATTGTTTAAATCGGTAATACTTGCGGTCTTCATATATTTTTTGTTTCAATTATTGTAATTTATTTCACTTAAAATATAAGATGCATGGACATGAAGTAAATTCAATTGATTACCGTTGAAAGCAATCGCGTGCTCAGTTTGGTGACGTTATGACTCCTACTAGGTACTGCATAGCCTGACAACAAGTTAAATGTTTTTGCGGATTATTTTGTATGAGTGAAAGTGTCTGGAAGTAAATGTTAAAGTTTAGCAGCAATATTTAAAATGCAGTATTATTTTAGCTTTGACTTCCTTACTTAAAAATTTGGCCGGTCCCTTTATGGTATCCTTGCATATTTTATGTAATTATATAAATGAGTTATGTTATGAGTTGAGAGAATATAAGAGCAAATAATTTCACTTTGAGTAAAGGCAAAGCAAGGATTTCGCCACTTTGAATATGTTCCATACACAGGCCGTGTGTCGCGCGGTTATGGCGTGGGCGGTGTCCCGGCG
>NJDD01006411.1:42166-56100 GCA_002245505.1 Calephelis nemesis | reverse complement strand
ACTTTTTGGTCTTGGTTTAAACCTGGTACTAGAGTGTTTTTTTGGAATAAGACGGTTACACTTTATGTTACACAATAGCCAATCTGTATCACTTTCACATGTGACAGTATCTTCACTCCTCAGGGCTGAAACTGAAATTAAAAACGAATCTATTTCATTTTAACGTCCAGTATTTGATTGTGTAAGTGGAAAAGTACACGTGTTATGTAAATAACGTTAGATGTTAAGCCTCATAAGTAAGTAAGTGAAAACTTAACAAATATACGCCATAAAGAAACCTAGACGTTTATCGCTTATAATATCGATACTCTCATTCATGTTAGAAATGCGAAAGTTTGTGAAAATGTTTTGTTTGAGCTAAGTAAAGACTTTCCAATTCAGACTAATACTAAAACTAAAGTGTTTTAAATCAACTTTGAAAAAGAGGAGGTTATTTGTTAGATTCCTATTTTTTTATGTGAATTAATCAACTGATTAACTCACATTGATTAACTGATTGACACAGAAATTAATTAACTGATTTTTTGGTAATCGATTTCTTCGTCATTTTGAAACTGATATTTTGTTAATCGATTTCTTCGTCGATTTTTTTAAATTTAAAAGGGCGTAATTTCCAGGTGGTTTTATTGCCACCAAGTTTGGATCAGATGATGGAATCCCATTTAAAATGAGGTTCATTAGACGACATAATATTGAAATCAAAGTTGGGTTTTTTGCGGTTTTACTATGCCTTAATTCTGCAAAGTCAAAATCTTTAGCACAACATTGTACTCACTGAGATCTTTAGTAACTAAATATTTTTAAAAGTAAAATATAGTGTACTTGAAATAAGAAAAAGTTTGAATTTAGTTCCACATATTCCCATTGCTTAAGAGGTTATTAGACAAAGCTAAATAATTTCAATCCACTGATTTATGAACTAAGTACTTCATAATATTTATCTTAATTTCATTGTACACAAATAAATTATTATTCAGATCGCCTATATATTCTAGCGCTCCGGTGTTGGACTAAAATTCATGAGGTCCTGTGTGCCATCCCCGGATCTAACAACAAAAAGAAGATCTGTTTTCTCAGTTTTTTGACAAAAATAATGTTGTCCGTTATTAGATATATGTCCGGTTAGCGATAAGCTTGCCACCTATCACATCGTTGGACTTTGTGTTTGGCTATTTATGGCTGCCCTGGTTGTACCTCTACCTATACTGTTGGGGATACGGGCGTAAAGGAACTTTTTTTGATTATTGTATCAGGCAAACGTTACTATTTAGTCATTCTCGACCATTCAACCTTTAGGCTAACAGAGATCCAAGTGAAAAAAACGACGCGTTGCACTACGGCAGTGCCGGAAAAAGTGAAAACTGGAATATGAATGTTGTGCCTTTTTGATATTTTGGAATGGTTAGAGAATACTTTTGGACAAAATGCTTTAATTATCAGTATGAAAGTACCATAATTTATGTGGTAGAATACAATATTTAATTATTGCGCTATCGTATACAAACATGACAACACGAAGATTCGCGCAAGCACCCTGCACCGCCTTACGAGTTTTCGATCAGGTCACGTGTCCTGAAGCGAGTTTAGAAATTTTACCCATTTCAAAAAAAAGTGCGAAACGCCGCTAAAGACGTTTTCATTTCAAAAAACGATTTAAAATAAAAACTAATATTAACATTGATCTAAAATATTCTGTTAGAAGAAATAGGTCAAAATTATTTCTGTGCTGGATTCTGTAAATAGCAGTTCTCAGAATAATGTAGATATAGACGCAGCCCCTTTGAAAGGGGAGGCGTAATTACCAAGTCCCTTTATAACTAAACTGAACAATGACATGGAATACCTACACATGAAATCAAAGACCCTGTAAGCATGTTACCTTCATAGACATATTGACACGTACCTACATGTAGTTAAAATTAGAACTCTATTATACGAACAAATTACAATACATAACTATACATATATCTTCACGTTAATTTTTTGCATGGTAATCAATTATTGTACCGTTTATTAAATGCCAAGTATGACGACTGCAGACCTGCCTATCTTCTGTCTTTTAATGACCTGCACATTTTCCAGGTGTCGGTCCGCTAAGTAGAGTAGATTTTCTGCCTCGCTGGCAGCTCGTAAGAGGAGAGCACTGGTGGTAGAGCGTTGTGCAGTAGGTTGCTTGGGTAAGAATCTAACGCCTTACCTTCTTTTGGTAACTTTTTACTTTTTTAATGACGTATAACATCATAAATGATAATTTATTTTCGTTTATGACAGGGCTTCCTAAACTTATCTGTACTGTGACGCCCTTAGGACATGCTATTTTTTGAACGACGCCCCGGGGGGCGGGGGAATGGGGGAATACTTATCACTTATACCACAATCTCTATTAGCCTTTACGACTCCTCTTAACCCAGCATGCACCCAGTGGACCAGAACTAGATACCAGTTACAATAAGTACTCGTACAATCCTAGTAACTGGTTCTGGTGGATTCGAATAACTAACTCGACTCGTTCGCATATGACACGCGATGCCCCTGGGACAGTACCGCGTGGGGCGTCGTGGCATTGGTACACAGTTTGGGAAGCCCTGGTTTATGATGTTACAATGACAACACCTGACATTGGCTAAGTAAGTCGTGAAAACCGATTGAAAGCCACATTTATAAAAGAAGAAGGAGAAAATGACTATTACTGTAGGTTACAGTCCTAGCAAAGTCTATAGCTTCATGGCAAGGACTATGTTTTAAATATGTCTTTCTAAAGTACCAGCCTCTCTTAGAGAATTTTGTGAAACAAAGGCAAAATGAGAGAGAAGCCGTTACATTAGAGAGAATCAGCAATATTTGGCAATGACATCAGTTCTTTGTTAGAAGTGTAACATACAGAAATAGTAATAATAATAGCTTCATGGTCCTTACCATGAAAGTATTTCTATGCTGGATTCTGTAAATAGCAGTTCTTAGAATAATGTAGATATAGAGCAATTGCTCTGTTTTAAATATGTCGTTATTAATTATTTATCATTTGTGATATGAGTTGTTTATTTCGAAGATTCCGATATGAGTGTCCCAAAATTATAGCAGCATATAATTATAGCAGATTTAATTTAAACAGTTTATGAAAAAATAAATTACGGAAACGAAAACCTAATATTATTAAGGGTGCAAAAACGTGACGAGATCCATCAATGGCAGCAATCAAATTACCGTGATAGGTACAATCCTGGCGTTCACTTAGTTGAGGTTCTTATAAACCGGAGATTGAAAAAGTATTTGCGGCAAAATTTCTCCGTAAATTAATAAAAACTTAGAGGCCTATATAAAGTTTTAGAGAGCTCAAGAATTTTAAAATATCTTCTGATTTCACCTCAGACCTAAATAAAGTTTATTCTTGGAAATGCGAAATCATTACAGATAAATTCGTTGAAAGTTTTACTGATGAATTTATAATTGGAGCTCCTTTTTCCTCATTTAAATAAACTAGACGACCTGAAGGCGACAAATCTATTTGCATTATAAAGGAAAATAGTAAATTAAATTCGCTGTGTGTCCCTTTATAGGTACGTTTAGATCTTTAAAGCTTCGCAACGGATTTTGACACACTATTATCAATAAATAGAGTGATTCAAGAGGAAAGTTTCTATTTATAATAATATAGAAGTTTATCCAACAGTGCAAAGCTGGTACGGGTTGCTAGTAGCATTATTTAAGCAATAGCGTTTGTTTGTCTGCCTCTCTATCATCGCTTCTATGGTTTGGCGATCCAGGTGTTGAACTTGACTTAATGAGGTCCCAGTTTCGGTTCCCGGGTCGGGACACAAAAAAAATGTTTTTTTTTCAAATTTCTAATAAAAAATATTGCTCAGGATTGGATGTGTGCCCGGTTTCGCGATAGGGTTGTCACTTATCACACTGTAGGACTTAATATTTTCGGCTAGTCGTGGGTGCCCTGGTTGTGCCTCTGCTAAGTTCTTCGGGGATATGGGCATGAAGATACTTATTTTTTTGTTTGTCCGTAATACTCGTCACAATGGAGTGACGTTATGGTATAATTTTTGTGTGCAATGATAGTAAAAAAACTAAAGTGATAAAGGCTACTTTTTGTCCCAATATCTAACAGACGACAGATGTTTCATTTGCTTACTACTTACTTACTGTATTAGAAAAGCATAAGACATACCGCAACAATCCTATCACCAGGTTGTATTCTGCCGTCGCTGAGAGCAGGTTCCCGAACCAAAGCACGAACATAGTGTCCCAGAGCACTGTGATCTTCTTTACGGAGAGTAAACCCCAACGACCCGTTCACCTTCGTCATGATTATGTCGAACTCCTGCAAATTATACCTTTTATTAATTACAATAAATACATACATTATTGCATTAAAAGCACATCAATAAAACTTTTGCAAAGTAAATTGAAGAGAAATAAGAAAAAAAAATAAACGTCGCGATATCTGCAATCTAAATAAAAAAATCATTAATAAAACGTTGGAAGTTTCCAAAAAATACGATTAAGTAAATAAATTTTATTAATGACAAGATGTATTTTTAATATTTTTGAAGTTATAACTACAAAATGGAGACTACCTTTTTCTCTCTTCGTTTTTTGTTTATAACAAATGCAATTTTTAACGTCAGATAAATTAAAAAAATCCTTATTCTCAGAATTAAATTCTGAATCCAATCGCCATATTTTTAAGAGAATCGGATCGATTTTTCGCGGAAAACTCACTTCTTGACTAGACTAATGAGTAGCATTAAGTTTTGTATTTTACTTTAAAAGTATTATTAGTTGAGATACTGTAAATTTACAATTCATTCGATGAAAATTTATCAGTAGTAAAAAATAATACCGATATAGTAAATATAACTATTTAAGTAAAATATTTTGTTTACATATCTTAAATTTTTTCTATAGTAGTGTTTAAACTTTGTATTTAGTATCTGCTAACTTGTAATTTTACTCATAATTCGTTTTGGAAAACAATTGTAATTTTATCTGTTCATAGAAGAGAAAATTTAACCTTTCAGTCTAGATATCAGGGAGTCATACTGTCTTCAAGGCTCCATTTTGTATTAGTAAAATTTTAGTGCTTGATCCTGACTTAGCCATATATAACTAAATTTGTTCTCTTTTCTGGGGAAGACTCTGAAATCATTTGTGTATTTTTTTATGCATTGTGTTTTTGAATACTAAACATTTACATGATACGACATCAAGTCAAATCCATATTTTTATATTATAAATACGAGTATGTTTATCTTTCTTCCAAATCGCATATGAACCTGTTATGACGTAATTTTTATATGTGGATATAGAAATCTAGAGTGACAGACTAGTTTTTATCCTGTTATCTAACAGGTTCCCGCTTTAGAACAATTAACTTTAATACGAGTATAGCTGATGACATCTCAAAGTATCAATACCAAAGTAACAAGTAATTATTTAGAGTTCCGAGATATAAAGCCTGATTATATAATTAATCACGTGCTGATGGAGTTGAGGAAAAACTTTATCACTCGGGTGAAAGCGGTATCAGATGGTAGTTTATAATTACTTATTCGTGAGTCGATTTGTAACGTTTTGTTACAGAACAATTATTTCAGGAAATAATTGGATCAAACGAAGTAAAGGAAGTTATCCAATTAAAGCTATGCGAGCGTATTGTGCAGAGGATTGTTAAACACCGATACACGGCCAATGTTAATAACCAATATATAGACAGATAGAGTTTTGTTGCAAACATGTTTTTGTTTATATTCGAAAACTAAGAGCAATTACTTGACAATCGATCTGCAATAAAGTAAAATAATATTGGAATAAAATTATATTTTCTTTCGTCGGCGATTAGTAAAATTCTAAAATGTGCATATTTTTAAACAAAATATAATTACTCTATTGTAACTGTTAGCCCTGATGAGGCTATTAAATACAACGCTGTTAGGCTATTTAAGTAATAACAATTTTACGATTAAGTGCTTTTTTACAACTTAAAATATGAATAATTTTATTAGTTATCAAGGAAGCTTCTGAGTTCTTATTTAATTCTTATCTTTTTGTTTCTTAAAGCGAAACGTGAAAATAATTTTACCAATTATACCGGGGTTTCCAAAATTCCAACTTGAGAGCCTACCACTACTTATCAAAATAGGTTTAGTAAGAATAAAGGAAGATCACGAAAATTAATGTTTTATAGGCCAAGTTGCAGTCTTTTAATAGAATAGATATTTATCGTTAATCGCTTAGTATAGTTTTGCAATAAGATAGTTATTTTAAGAATCTTCTTTGTTAATAATTGGACCAAACGAACTAAAACAAGTTATCCAATTAAAGATATACTATGTATCCGTGCAAGCATTTGTGCAGGGGATTGCCAATTACCGGTTTATCTAATCTCGCTTCACTGATTCTAACTGTTGTTCATAATAAAATTGTATTTTAATAGTAGATGTTCCAGAAAAATAATTTAGATATGTCAAAGAATCTCAATAACGTGTAATTTATTTTATGACATGGGAAGGCAAACAAAGTAAGAATTTCACGCCGCCTAGAGACACCAAATGTAGTAATGGTGTGTTGCCAACCAGAGGCCGGGATATTAGGCCTCGAACAAAAGTAAGTTTACCGGCTACCTTACCCTCCGAACCAGAACAGTTCATGACGTTATGGCGGCAGGAATAGGTAGGCCGGTGGTACCAATCCGAGAGAGTCGCTGCGAAACTCTACCACCTAATAGGATGTCACGGTGTTAGTGACGGTACGCCTATGCAAGCCATTTACGAGCTGCCTGGCAGGAAGGCAGATGGTCTATTCTGCAAAGGAGCCCGGACCAACAACTACTAGTCTGTGTTTCCAATTCAAAATCTGACAAGTCTTCTAGTCTAGTTATTCCTACATAATATAAAATCAATTATGAAGAATGTTGAATGACACCTTACTCTTTAAAAAAATGTTGCACTGGTTGATCAGTACTTAATGTAATTATTTCGCTTTCATTGGATGTTTTGGTGCATACATTAGGAATGTTTCATACTCTAGGGTTGCCCAGAAGAAACGCTGACGTAGCGATAAGGCCGCCTTTGTGTATCTTTAAGTTTGTAAAGTTTGTGTACGAGTATCTTATAATTTAAGTTTCATTTCATCGTATTTGGTGTACATTGGTTTTGCCTATTCACAATCTAAACTTATTTTAGATGCGTGCTACCTTTTTCAAATCAAAAAAATAACATTGGAATGTTGGAACTATGGAACACATTCGACATGACAGATTAGTCCGGACATGTCAAATTGTGAGGTTTTTAATAAACGTTTTCCAAATGTTAGTTTCACCGTTTGTAGAAATATCGTGTACAGACTAATCTGACAGCACTAAAAGTGTTTTGTCTCTTTCTATTACTTGCATTGAAAGAAGATAGCGATAATTAGTATAGCAAGTGCGCAACAAAATTACCACCAATAAGGGTTATTGTATTGTAATGTATTAGTTTTAGATTATTTTAATTTTGTAGCTATTTATTTTAATACTACACACAGTTTAAATTAAAGTTTAAGTTTCCTGTCCAGGGTAAGGTGTAAGACATCTCTTTATTAGGTAAACTCGCCTGTTGCACATTAGTCCTAAACTTTTTGTTATTTTTTTTCCCCTTTTGCACATTAAAGAATTAAATAATTTGAAGCTGCTGCGGGCATATACTATTAGAGTATATAAACGCTTTGTGATTTGTCTTGTAACATTTTGTTGCAGAACAATCATTTTCTGAAAGTTCTAATAAAAATAATTGGATGAAATGGAGTAAAACAAGTTATCCAATCAAAATTGTATCATGCATCCGTGCGAGCATTTTCTGTAGGGAATAGCCAATCACAAACTAGTCGAATGTCGCTTTAGTGATTTTAACTTTTTAACAGACTTCCAAAGCAGATAAAGTTGAATTCGACTATTTTTAAATTCTGTACATTAAAAAAATGGAAAGAAAAGTTGGATTAAGTGTGTCACTTTTTAATTTTGTATTTTAAAAAATTGGAAAGAAAAATTTGGATTAAGTGTGTCACCTTTTACTCGATCAGTTTTGATGATTCGTTTTGAATTGAAAAATATACTAATTTTGAGTTATAATTGCTATATACTTGTATTTATCTTGATATCATAGAAACAAAGTATCTTTGTACAAATACACTAATTGATGTACCCCTAAGCAACAACTTATATGTTTGCATTAAATAGAAATATATTCGTGGGAAGATAGCCAATCAGCGCTTCAAAAGAAATAACACAAACATTGAAATAAAAGATAAAAAGCGCTTATAATTAAAATGTTACATCGGTTTACTTACCACGTATCCTTCGTCCTGTGGAGCGTTAACATAAAACTTTATTATTTGGAAAAGGGTTTGACATTGATGGGGTAGCATTTGAGGAGCACTATATTACAGGAAACCTTTGTGTTTACGGATTGCGTGGGGTGTAAAAGGACAGTAAGCTACTTATTTACGTCATACTTATGGTTTCTTATAGTAGCGGCATGCTATGATGGCCGGTTTGACTTATTAAAACAGTGACGTGAGTGTCAATTTATTACTGAGCAAATATTACAAAACGCGAGTTGAATTTACAAGCCGACTCAAAAACCAACCGGTTCTAGTTCTGTATGTTTTTACGCGATTTTTCGGCCAACAACAAACCGATTTTGATGGTTTTTTATTAAAATATAGGTCATGATTTCGAGGTGGTCCAATACTTTTAATCATTTTCCGAATAGTGTCTGGTGAGTTATGCTTAATAATATTCTTTCTTTATCTTTGACTTTAACAATGGAGAGAAAAACTTAACTTCATCAATGATGAGAAGGATAAACTCAAATCTATTTAAAGGATGTTGATAAAATTTATAAAGATGGGCGCTCAACAGCATCCTAATAGTAGTTTTGAGCTTCGGAATTATTTGCTATAGTTTTAGTATAATAGTCGGAGTCGGTTTTTGCAATTTAACGGCGTATAATTATGTAATCTTAAATGTTTAGGCAAGTAATAGGTCATTCAAAAGTTTTAATCAAACGAAAGTACAATTAGCTGTCAAACGTCAAACTGGCCATCATAGTGTGCTGATCCTATAACAATCTATAAATTTTCTACGCGTACAGTTTTAAAGATGATTGCCAAATTTTGAAAACTAAGACGGCACTTTGCTCGGAAATGACCGTGAATGGTGAACCATTACGACGATGTATTATTCCAAACTTTTCTAAACTTAGATCAAAATCTCAGTGCCACTAAAGGCCAATATTAACAACTCATCTAACGTAAAAGATAGGGCTATTTTAAATCAGTTTCTAGACAACCACTATATTTTTTTAATCTATATCTATATACATATAATAAATCTGTAGAAGGGTCAATTCTGTTCGTTGAAAATATTGAAAAAATAAATAGCAGGGGGTGTTACAGATACCAAACCCAAATATGTGATTAAAAAAATTTTGTCTGTCTGTATGTATGTTCAGGCATCACGTGAAAACTAATGATTCGATTTCGATGAAACTTGGTATAATTATACCTTATTATCCTGGGCATAAAATGAGATACTTTTAATACTGGAAAAATACGTAAAAAAAATAAATCTTAATTTTTCAGTTTTAGACATCCACGTGGATGGAATCGCGGGTGGAAGCTAGTAATTAATAAAAATATCTCAGCAACCAAACTTCAGAAGGTCTATTTCTATGTGTAGATAGGTTATTGATATTGGGCGTAAGTCACGTCTCGAAAAATAGGTCAATAAAATCAAATAGAAACTCCAACAATCTGTCGTTAACTTATCCGGGAATGAAAAGAATACCGTCCTCAATAAACTCTCTAGAGAACCAAGCGAAAGATTCCAAGTCTAAATTATTATTGTCCAGATTTTACGATATTATCCGATTCTTCCATTTTACGATCATGCCCCAAAATTTCACTGTTTTTATAGCATTAATTAAGTTAAGCTAACATTAATGGAGGTTTGATATTGACTTATCATTTTATTAATTACTAGATGACATGGCAAACTTCGTATCTCTCGAAAATGACATTTGGTACGGTTTTCCTATTTTGCCTGCAATTTTCCCTGTTTTTTATCTATATAAAACCAACACGAAAAAGCATTTGTCTGTAAACTTGGTTTACTGATGATAGTTAAACGTGACAGCGTCATAAGGACAGAGGTCGATTGTGCCTCTTTGTCGCTTGTTCCGCGCTCTCGCTTGCACTTTAAGCCTTAAATGGCACGCCTCAGTGCGAGGTAACGCCGCATAAGACGTCATGTTTTTTGGTGCTTGCAGCCGGCTTCATCGAATTATAAGACGTTGTCACGTCAAAAATTATCAAAATTTCCTTCTGTTCGGGCGTAATGCGATGACCAAGAGAAAAGAGGATTCATTTTTATATATATTCATATATAGATTATTAATGAAGGTTTTCCAAATGTTGACATAGATAATGGGTAGTAAACCGTACCGCTATATGCGAAACGTCCGTTTCTTAGACCCTTAAATACACCTCTAACTCGGGGTGTGCAAGTTCTTTTCCAGCTTAAATATAAACATTATCAGAAAGGTTTTTCTGTTCGAGTGGTTGCAGCTTGAATTCTACACACATATTTTTAGTGTTGTAATAATTGGTTATATTTTCATATCGAAAATGTATAATTGCTTCTATATAAGTGTTTTGTTTATAATATGCTGTTTATATTTACGCAATTTTTTTTTGTAATTTTGAATGTATTTATTCCATTTTAAATAACATTTAAAGGACAAATTCCTTAAAATTCGATTAAATCGTATATAAGCATAAAAATTGAAATAATATCACCCGACAACAGCAATCCATATTGTAGCTAAGAACTATTTCAATCATGTTTTCAAACAAAAGAAGTCGGTGAATACGGTTAGGAGATATGATGCCATAGACAGACACACATAGATACTTTTGATTTATTACATCAGTTTTTCCTTATCGGAGGTTAAAAATAGAAAGAACCTTACATACAACTAGTATCGTCAATAGTTACGATCTGTATGCCTATGTGACTAGTGTGACTACACTGATCTGAAAACTGGTACTCAAAAGTGACTAGCACCACCGCTACTTTTCATAGAAATAAACATAGATAAGGTTTAAATACGTATCTTAACGCCCGTATCCCCGAAGTGGTAGGCAGAGGTACAACTAGGACACGAACGATTAACAAAAAGGACTTCCGAGCCCCACAATGTAATAGGAGATAAACCTATCGTCAACCGGGCTCTAATCTACTTATGGGCAATGATTATTTTAATTACAAGAAAATTTGCTCGCAAAAAACTATTTGAGTTGCCTAACCCGGAAATCTAACTAAAAATCTCTAGATCAAACTGGTGACTTACTAAATGTTAAAAATAATCTCGTGTGAAATAACATAAGTCGATCACATTCCCACTTTTAGCTTAATCATCACTTTCAGTTGTTACTGCAATTGTTATTTTTTATTTTACATATTTATGTATAGCTATGTTTAATAATAATAGTATCTAATAGAAATAATCGCCTCTGTAGTGTAGCGGTCCAGCCAACACGAACTTGACTGCATGAGGTCGCGGGTTCTATTGCTGTTTCGGGCAACAAAAAAGAAAATTTGGTTTTTCCAATTTTCTAATAAAAAAATGTTGCTTGGAATTGGATATGTGCCCGGTTGGCGATAGGCTTGTCACCTATCACATTGTGGGACGTAGTGTCTTCAGCTAGTCGTGGGTGCCCTGGTTGTGCCTCTGCCCACCTCTTCGGGGATGTGGGCGTGAAGACACTTTTTAAATAAAAATAACAGAGATAAGTTTCATGAACATCACTAAAATACAACACAATTGTAGAAGACAAAACACAGTAATTAGTTGTATTTAAAATGTTGTACATCTTAAGCTCAAGACTGCATAATACTTTTTGTTTTAGGTCACAGATACAAAATCTTGGCGCCGCTGTAAGTAGTTCAACATTTAATTAGGGAGCTATTATGTGCTTTGACTTTGCAATTATATTTCTTTTTTTTATGTTTGTTATTTTTTTGATATTGGGAGGCAAACAATTGAATTGAATTGCGAAAGTCTACCACCTAGTCAGTTCTTTTGCAGAATAGACCATCTGCCTTCCTGTCAGATAGCTCGTAAAAGACGGGAATAGGCTTACCGTCACTAAAACTGTGACATCTGATTAGGTGGTAGAGTTTCGCAGCGACTCATTTGAATTGGTACCACCGCCTAACCTATTCCTGCCGCCAGTGATCAGTGCTTGCCGTTGACTTGTTGTTGTAGGATAAGGTAGCCGGTAAATTTAGTTTTGCTCGAAGGCCCAACATCCTGGCCTCAGGTTGGTAACGCATAACTACCACTAATATCTACTAATTATCAGGAAATTCGTCTGATTGTTTGCCTTCCAATATCATAAAAAAATAACTCCTAAACCGATTTCAAAGCAAATTTTTTGTTTTGAAAGCTAACTTGATCGAGATGGTTCTTAGCTACATTACATATAGGTTTTGTTGGGAGTTATTGAAAATGTTCATGACCATGTTACCAGCGAAAAGATTTAAACACTCAACGAAATAAAACTCAGTAATTAAAAAAATAAGGTAGGCAGAGGCACAACCAGGGCACCCACGACTAGCCGAAGATACTAAGTCCCATAATGTGATAGGTGGCAAGCCTATCGCCAACCGGGCACATATCCAATCCCGAAAAATTGGAAAAATTCAATTTTCTTTTTGTTGGCCGACCCGGGATTCGAACCCGGGACCTCATGCAGTCAAGTCCAACACCCGGACCGCTAGACCACAGAGGCGATTAAAAAACTCAGTAATTATAAACTCAGTAATTATTTGAAATTTAGTGTTATATGTTGAGCTTCAGACAGCACAATACTTGTGTTTTAGGTCACAAAGATAAAATCTTGGCCTGATTGTACAGCATGTAATTAGTATGAGCTATTTCGTGCTTGGAATCGGCAATTACATTCTCAGACAGCATTTGTTTCTTGTTTAACCAGATTTCAAAACATAGGTTATGTTTTCAAGTATATGTTTGTATGGCGAAATATTTTTTTTCATCTCTGTACATTATAGGCTTTTATTTAATATTATATCGTTTAGAGATTTGCGAACACTGGAGTAATACATATCTAAGTTGGTATATGACGGTGATCGTAGCTCGTGACGCTCTATATCCAGCAGTGGACGTCCTTCGACTGATAGTATTGATGATGACGATGATGTACAAAGTAATTAAACATTATTTTTGAATATTGTGATAATTAATAGTAATACAGTAATAATTATTCGCAGAAATATAATAACGGGGTGCATTTTATGCAAAATGTTGCCAAGACGAGACCATATAACTTGCATTGTTCAGATATTATTAGATATGATGTAGCCAAGGCTCACAATCTACACGCTCTAACTCTACAAGCTCCAATTTCACAACTTTATACTTTAATTAAAATATACGTTTAAAAAAAAGCGATGTAAAATAATAAAAAAAAACAATTTGAACTCTTTTAATTATTATGAAAGAATGTAATGTAACTGTTTCCAGGTCCTTGCTTGTGTGCGATGTGTCCATTATTCATTTCATATTATTATTAATAGATTCCTTAATTATGTCACACAAGAAAATGTTAAAAATATAATGAAAGTTACTGCATAGTGCTTAATATGACAATTGGTGTTAAATATTTATTTTATAGATAAAATTAGGCATAAATATCTGTCTTTCGTTACAGAAGTGAGATATGATTTATGAAGCTGGTTTTAAGTCTTTAATACACAAAAATGTGTTTAAAATTGATTTTTTATCTAAGACTGAATGAATAATCTATTTATTGTATGTATGAGATAGAACATGTATTAGATAGAAGGCAATTAGTAAAATAAC
>NJDD01006411.1:28435-42150 GCA_002245505.1 Calephelis nemesis | reverse complement strand
TATACAGTTTATTACATATGTAAAGTATCTTCACACCCATATTCCCGAAGAGGTAGACAGAGGCACAACCAGGGCATCCACGACTAGGCGAAGATACTGAGTCCCAGAATGTGTTAGGTGGCAACCGAGCACATATCCTATCCCGAGCAACATTTTTTTATTGGAAAATTGGAAAAACCTAATTTTATTTTTGCTGCCCGACCCGGGATTCGAACCCGGGACCTTATGCAGTCAAGTCCAACAACTGAACCGCTAGACCACAGAGGCGATATACATATGTATATATAAATAAATCTCGTGTTGCTTGTACGATTGTCTCGTGTACGCTTGGCAAAATCTCCAAAATGAAAATGTTATGCAATATTAAGTATAACTCAAAACTACTTTAGGGAAGTTAAAAAAATATGTGTTATCGTTGCGGTATTATCAATGTTTCAAAAAAATAATTATCAAATCGCCACGTGGTAATGAAATAGGTTTTTTTTTGGAATTTACTACGCTTCAATTATCATAAAGTATATCTAGTATATTCACACCCATATCCCCATAAGATGTAGGCAGAGGCATAACCAGGGCACCCACGACTAGCCGAAGACACTAAAGACCCATATTGAAACAGGTGGCAAGCCTATCGCCAATGGGGACATATTTAATCTCGAGCAACGTTATTTTTATTAGAAAATGCACATTTTTTAATTTTTTTTGTTACCCGACCCGGGGATCAAAACCAGGACCTGACGAAGTCAAGTTCGACGTTGGACCGCTAGACCACAGAGGCGATAAGTACATCTATGTAATGAAATTTCTTTCAATTAAAAAAGTTCTATTCCGGTCACTAACAATACTGATGACGCCTATAAAGTTTGCAATATTTTATTCGAACTGTCCAAGATTTTCTGCAAATCTCTGAAAAACATATTTCCTTTGCTTTCAACATTTCTTAATAAACTTAATAAAATTCCATTTAAGTTGAGACGATAAAGAAAACCGCAAGGCATAGATAAAATTTATTCCAGAGAATGAAAATGTATAAATCATAGGATTAAATGATAGAAAACACGTAATGGTTCTTCAGACAAACTTTGAAGATTAGAATGCCTCTGTGTCTAGGTCTAGGTCCAGCGTCGGACTTGACTTCTTGAGGTCCTGGGTTCGATCCCCGGACATCGGGCAATAAAAAAATGAGAAAAAAACAGTAGCAGTCGTGGGGCTGCCGATAGAAGTGAAAACGGAACTATTAAGTTGAGAGTAATTAAAACTATATGCAAAAATTATATGAAATTTTTTATGTTTTATTTATAAGTTACATATGATGGGTTAAACAATTCATGAACAAAATATAAGTAAATACAAAGTGGTTGAAAAAATAATTAATATACAATTTTATTATCTTGTCAGTCAGAAATAGTCGATGTATTAGTGCATACGTGTACACAGGCTACTGCGCGTGCGCTAGTCTGGCTCTCCATAGCTATAGATATACTAATATCATTAGCATGTCGGTGACGCGAACCGAGGATTTTACCCTGTACCAAAACGATCAACGCGCCTAAAGAAGTTTTCACTTCAAAAATGTATATTTTCAATTTTCTTATAAAAATAACGTTGTCCGTGATCGGATATTTGCCCGGTTGGCGATAGGCTTGCCACCTATCTATAACATTGTGGGGCTTAGTGTCTTCGGCTAGTCATGGGTGGCCTGGTTATTCCTCTGCCTAAGCCTTCGGGTATATGGGCGTGAAGATACATGCTTACTTTTTTGAAGTTTAGGTAGTTGACTTAATTGTCAATTTAACCTCACTGACCTAACCTTCAATTGATTGTTCGATTTTTTCGATGAATAGCAAATAATCTTTAAGTTAAAAAAATCAATGAACCTCCGGCAAAACCTATATTATGTAATGTAGTCAAAAATCATATCAATCACGTTAGCTTTCAAACAAAACACTTCGCATCGAAATGGATCCATCCGTTCAAAAGCTATGATGCTACAACCAGACACACACATTCACACACACACACACACACACACGCACACACACAGACGTACACACACACACGCACTTTAAACTTATAGAACCCCGTATTTTCCGTCGGAGGTTAAAAATAGGAAATATTTGACTGAGTTAAGTGTAAATTAGAATTACAGCACAATAAAACTAAAGAAAGCAGACTTCGCTTTCATTGCTATCTCATATAATTAACGAAAATATAGACTATTACACTCGATTTCGCTGGATCCCTAAGGAACCATTTCGATATTACCTACGTTTTTAAAACAAAAAAGAATTTTTAAAATCAATTTAGAAATTATGGAGAAATCGATATTCATACATAACAAAATGTAGAAACCAAACATATAACCTTCTTTTTTTGAAGTCTGTGAAAATGGCGTATGTTTTGCTTGCTGTTGATTTAACTAGTAGTATTATAACTCATGTTATATCAAATATACAAATGTTTTTGAGATAGTGTGACTTGACACTAGACACAAGAAATCTCACAATTTGTAGATTCTATACTTCTTATCGTCGGAGCTTGGTGGAATTCCATTCTTGATGTAATTTATTTAAAAACACTTGTACTTTCCACAATATATTTTATTATTTTTTATTTTTATAATTTAGCCAACCGGTTTCGCTATAAAAGCAAATATCAAGCCAAGAGTACAAGAGTTGTTATAAAGCCCTGATGATGCTTGTATAGCGAAACCGGTTGGCTAAATTATAAAAATAAAAAATAATAAAATATATTGTGGAAAGTACAAGTGTTTTTAAATAAATTACTCACAATTTGTGATGATGTCAGACATTTATGTCATTACTGTCAACAGATTTTTGAGCTAGTGTGATCCGACATTAGTCACAAATGTCGCAATTTGTGGTAATGTCATACATTTATGTCTTTACGGCTAACAGATTTTTGAAACAGTGTAAATAAATTAACATTATAATAAACCCGACACTGGCCATGGTGTCGCAGTAAGTGTCAAAATGTATGATATAGGTTTTCATTCTGCTGTTCACAAACTGAACTTATTTTGATGCATGCTATCTTTCTCAAATGAAACAAAAGCAAAAGAGATGGAACCGTTTAGAAATGTCAGATTGGTTCGCACATGTCTAATCGTGACGTTTTTAATCAACATTTACCGAGTGATGGATTAAACGTCTGTAGAAATGTCGTGTACAGGCTAAAAGTGTTTTGTCTCTTTCTATTACTTTCGTTGAAAGAAGATAGCAATAACTTAAAATTAGTTTAGTGAGTGCGCAACAAATTTACCACCAATGTCAGACATTTCTGTCGTTACATTTATAGATTTTTAAGATGGTGTGACTTAACACTAATCATTTTTTCGCGATTTAGTCGTCGTTTTAGTTGTATACAAATAGGTAGCTAAGTACGATAACTACATGAATATGTATAATATATTTAAAAATTTTAATTAGATTACTTAACACGTCTTGATTTGTTACGTATAACGGAATCACACTTGAATATTAATATATTTAAATCATTTTTATACCGTACCTTTTATAAGATATGATAAAATTCAAATTATATTATACTACTTACGAGTACAATAAGAACTTTAAGTAGTAAAATATTAACAGTAAATCTGTAGAAGTGCTTATTTCCTAAATCATTTCAGAGAAGTTTGTTTTAAGAAAATAATTATGCGATATTTTAAACTTAGTGAAGGTATGTATGAACGCGCCATAAGCATGCTTTTAAGGCGGTATACATCCCAAATATACTGTATCATCTTCACATATATCTAAAAGTAGACATTTGAGAAAGAATAATTAACAATAACTTTTTATGTGTACTAATAGTTCACAATATTCTTTCAAGTTCAATAAATATGTCCACAGCGTTAGCGCCTGTAACAAGCGATAATACCTATATACCTATTCATTTCTTTCTAAATAAATTGGATAAACTGAGCTCATATTCATTACAAAGCGTTCATTCGGATTACCCATATTTCTTTTTGTGAGCATATTTAATAGAAACTAATATAATTAATTATTTTCAGAGAATAGTGCGTTTTTGTGAAAGTTTACGTTTTTTACATTGTAGTATATTGCAAAAGTATCTTCACGAACATATCTCTGAAGAAATAGGCAAAGACACAACCAGTTCACCACGACTAGCCGAAGACACTAAGTCCCCCAATGTGATAAGTGGCAAGCTTATCGCCAACCAGGCACATAATTTCTAATCCCGAGCAACGTTTTTTTAATAGAAAATTGGAAAAAAACAAATTTTCTTTTTGTGGCCGACCCGGGAATCAAACTCGGGACCTAACACAGTCAGGTCCAAATGCCGGACCGCTAGACCACAGATGCAATTTTAATACATATATGTATTACAATACTTTCGAAATAGCAAGAGGTCTGGTATTTGCGTTGCTTCCTATGTCAAAGTTCTAAAATCTAGTGTATTTTACAAGAAGGTATATCGATACTGGTTTATGTTATATGATTTCACACTAACTATTCGAACAAAGAAATTCTCCTAACAATACTGGATTTTACAATGTGAATTCTCGCTCAAGACTCTTACCTCGAGTGGTATAAGTAGTACACTTAACTAGCGCGACGGGTGCTATCTGGTGACTCAAGAGTTTAACTCGCTTGAGCATGGTACAAATGTTTGTGACATTTCATACCAATTACACTTTGAATATCACTGAATGTGATACTTTGAGGTTATTTAAACTGTTGACAAAAATGAGTGAAATGAGAGAACGTGAAATTTTTTAACAGACATTATACATTGCATTTGCTGTCTGTGACTATAATACAAGACAGTTAATTAACAAAACAAAGTTGAACATGCTATACTGCGGAGTTGTTGCCCTAAGCTTACGTCTAATGCCGTTTTATTTTGACGTAATGTCACATATTGCTCAGACTTAGGGCTGACCAAACAAAATTTCATTGACAGTAAAATTTACATAATTAACACTCTTGTCTATTGACTAAACGCGTACTTCTTATTGACTAAACGTTGAATAAGAAATAAGAATAAGAATATTGTCAATTTTAAAAGAGCACTTGCATTTGTTTAATAATAAATTGGACCACAACCGATAATTGAACTCGTTGACAATGAACTTGTTTTATTAAAAATGGTTTTCATTCAGATCAGGGTAATCAGTCTTTAGTCGTCCATTTTTCGTTCATGTATAAATTTTTGTAAACCGCAAAAAATGACATAAGTACTTAGTTTATTTTAAAGAATAAATTAAAGACATGTTAATAAATGATATGATGAAATTATCAAAGTTTATTAACTAAAATAGCCAACCCTAAACATGGATGATAATACAAGATGATGTATTATATCAACTTGTTGTAATACTAAATTAAGAACTATTTGTGATAATCTTAAGTAATTGTTAAATTCACATCAAACATTCGAAAGTTGTTGCAGGCGGAAGCTATTATATGAACCACATTGTATAAAGTCTATCCTTGCCTTAAAACAATAGTGAATTCAAAACAATACAAACAAAACCTAATCCTAATAATATTATAAAAGCGAAAGTTTGTATGTTTTACTTCTTCACGCAAAAACTACTGAATCGATTTCATTAAATTTGGATCACACATAGAGTGTAACTTGTATTAACACACGCAGGATACATACAGGATAGTTTTTATCCCGAAACAACTTTGATAGCAAACAAACTGCAGCTAAAAGCAATAATTTCTGATTAATAGACCGCATCGTAAAACATAAAAGCAAACTTAATAGGTGCCTATCTCTAACATGAAAACGAATAGCACCACATTGGCGGATTTTCACATACATAAATTTGAACAAATTTATTGCATTATGTGCATATAACAATTTATTTGCTATTGGCTGTTACTATTTTCACATATTTTCTGTAGTATAAGCGTAAAAATGTAATAGACAAATTGTAGTTAGAATTTAAAAACCCTCTGGTTTTTTCTATGTTTTTTTTACGAAAAATAGAGTTAAGCTGGAAACATGTTATCAGTCATGGTTAATGGACACAGCTTACAGCCGCGACTGATAAGTGTGCACATGCCAACCGCGGACGCTTACAGCGGACATAAACAGCCAGCGCGTCAGATATTTTTCGGACGTCCGAACGTTCAAGGTCACATTCGCGACTTACGTCCGATAGCTTTGCAAGGCTTGGTATATTGTCATTATCTATATACCATGTAAGTCCGTGAGATTCGATAGTTTGTTTTCAGCATTAAGCTGGAAAAATATTATCAGCCGCGGATTACGGATTATGGATATGCCCTCCGCGGACGCTTACGGCTGACATAAACATCCAGCTCGCCATATATATTTTGGAAGTCTGAAAGCTCAAGACTCGTCCGATAGTTTGCACGACTCAGTGTACTTTTATTATCTATATACCTTGTAAGTCGCGGCATCCGCCAGTTGGGTTTAGAACATTTAAAAATCTATTGTAAAGGATGTATATTGTACTCGTAGCTAGGTAGTAATGATCGAAGTAATGATTGAATGATATTTTTCTTATGATTTCCAAGCATTTTTTATTTCTCTAAATAAGATAGGGAGAGAAGTATGAAAACATTTTCTAGGTTTTAAATTGAAATATCTGGTAATAATAAAGGCATTGTCATATAATTAGTTTTTCGTTCTTGGTAACTTTGTGCTTTATTTGATCCATTAACCTAAAGATTTTAAATTTGGCTCCTTGCGAGATTAGCGCTACCTTAACTACAGTCTGTTCAGATACGAAAAAAGTGACGTCATCGTCCGATTCATTTTGAAAGCCAACCAATCACGAAACAATTATCTATGAACCTTCATGGGTACTTGTTTTGCGATTGGTTGGTTAGCTTTCGGTTGGCGAACGTCACTTTTTCCTTATCCATATTTTAACGAATGCTCTTTGTATAAATAATATAAACAAAGTTTTCATCTTTTTATAGCTATACAAAAATCAATTTTTGTTCGTTAGTCCCGCTAAAACTCGAGAACAGCAGGACCGATTAGGCTAATTCTGGTTTGGAATTATTTGTAAAAGTCCAGGGAAGCTTTAGTAGACAAAAAAGGGAAAAATTGAGAGGAAACTACGAAAAACAATATTTTAAGTTTTTCCACCCAAAGAGAATGGTTAGAACGAAATTCGCCGGGACAGGTAGTAGGTATACTATAAATTTTAAAGTGAAAGTGAGGTAGGTACGACAGTTATATATCCATGCATTGTATTTTTTTATAGCTTACCGACCACAGCTTTGCAAATTTGTTTTCGATTTTCAATCAGTATTAGTTGCCCTTACTTCTACCCTCACTAGTGTGAGGTTAATGTTCACAAGCGTATTGCATATTTTAAAATACTTTAAAGTCAAATATCATATTGCAAGTATCTTACCCCATACTGTATATCATAAACAGGTAAAGGTCTGTCGAGGTCGGGAAGTCGCAAATCATGACTCCTCCTTTCTTGTTCCGGACTTGCTTCTCGTCGTCCTCGACCTTCTGATGATGACGTTGTTGCACTGCTTGTTGTTTGCGATAATCTGCCAAACAGAAAATGATTGCATAAAAAATACATTCAGAATTTTGTACCATAGTACTCTTTCGGAACTATTAACGAAAATTGTTTTATTTTAAAGGAAATTAATGTAAGTGTTATGTGTGTTAAAATTAGGTACAAAATATTTGATATATGTCACCAATAAGTAATGTTTTACTGGTGATATTAAATAGGCGATTTTTACAAAATTTATTTAAAATTAAATATAAACTAAATTAAATCGGAATATGCGAATTAAAAAGTTTTTACAAAATATTAAATTACACCAACATATTTTACCAAGTTGTGGTTTCTATGTGTTGTGCAAATATTTCAATATTTAAATCATTTTTTAATGAAAAAACATTAAAAATTATTTAGTTTTATTGTAACTTCGGTCATTTATTTAAAACAATGATAAAGGTTAAGTTTATAGTTTACCCTATGAACCGTAAACTACCGTCTACCACCGATTTAAAACCTATCCAGCTATGAGGAAAAATGACAATATTTGACAGCCTCGTGGATCGAAAGGCTAGCGTACACATCTAACTCCACGGACCTACCGCATGGCTTGAGTTCGATTTGTGACTGGGGCAGGCGTTGTCTTTGCGGACGAACAGAGTGCTCAGCCTGAGAGATCGCTATTTAGATAGATTCGAGTGACCCTACAACACCAACAACAAGGACTATCTCCCGGAATACCGAAACGACTTGGTATTTCGTTTTGGTTTCTGAGTGGCTTGAGTGAAAGAATAGCAGTTTGCTGCTCGGAATAAGGCGCCGCGCTTAAAAGAGTTCTTCGTCGCCAGGTTCGGCGGCGCCAGTGTTGTCTGGTATCTAGTGAATTTGTTTTGTAATTGGGTGGTGCTGGCTAATGTTATTTGATCTGTGGGATCCGATAAAGCGTGAGGAGAATGACGATGACTCTATCAACGCATATTTCCGACTGCTATTCAAACGGAGCTGTTTGGAATAGGCATACCTAAATAGCGTAAGGGTTAGCTAAAAAGGGGCCTCAAGTAAGCATAATGAATGACGTCACTGAAAAATACTACATGAAAAACGTTTTAAACCATTATTCTAAATTTGGAATCTAAAAAAACTTTTTCAGAATCCAAAAAAAATTAAAAACAAACTTTCGTTTTAAAAAATTCACGGTCGCAAAGTACGATAAAAACGTACATGTATTTTTAGGCAGAAAGTTTCTGCAAAATTCCAGGAATTCAAACTGAATCAACGGTAGATAATTAAATTTGTTGCAGGGCTTCCCAATGGACAAATTTCAGAGAACTACGCGTAAGTCTTAATAAGCTCTTTTGTCAACGGACTCGTAATTTACCTAGTATATGTCTCTTTCTGTTAGGAATAGGGTTGTCATGTCTAGGATTTTCTAATCTTGAAAAAAAAACAAACCTGTAAAAATAAGTTATCCCTTGAACTACTATTTTAATAATGCGCTTCGGATTTATACTTTTTGCTCTTTTTAAATTTTGTACTTTCATTTTTAATTTGGCTGAATTAATCTAAATTTAAGCGAAATGATTACATAATTATGTAATAACAACTCTATATAGATATCATTAAAATACATTCGGATTTCCAAAGCTTGATGAATATAGCCGAAGTGCGTAATTTAGATAGTATAGTCGTGCGTGAGATTTTAAATCAACTACTTTAAATTCTGTTGCTACTTCCAGAGGTACAAAATTAAATTGGTAAAGAGAAAATGTTATTTAATTGAAAGTGAAAGATTTTGAAAGTAAGTACAATATATTTTCTATTGATAAATGCAATAATTGACTGCTTCCTTGGTTGAGGCGCCTAACATGCCAGACTCCCCAGACCAACAGCGAGGCTAGAGTTGGATTGATGATCTTTTTTTATAATAATGGAAGGCAAAAAAATTTCCATATGTAGAAAAATTCACGCCTAATGACATCAAAGGTAGTAATGGTGCGTTGGCAACCTGAGGCTACGATGTTAGGCCTCGAGCAAACTAGCTACCTTAAGCTCCGAACCGGAACACGTCAATGGAAAGCATTTTACGTATAGGTGGCAGGAATAGGTAAAGCGGTGTTACCAATCCCGGCGAGTCGCTGCGTAATTCTGTCACCTACTAGGATGTCACGGTGTTAGTAACCTATGCTCTCTTTCTACGAGCTGCTTGACAGGAAGACAGATGATCTATTCTGCAAAGGAGTCCGGACCAACACGGGGAAGGTTAAGATGAGGGATCAATTAGATGTCTGCATTTCCGGGTCTGAATGTTTATTAAAGTTATTCTGGTATGTATTTAAGTATTTCTTTGTATTAGAATCGTTGACTAACTCCCATAATACAAGCATATAATTTGCTTACTTTGAGCTTAACTTCAATTTGTGTAACTTTTAAAAGAATGAATTAAAAATCAATCTCCTAATAAAAACGAAGTTGTGGGACTAAGTATCTTCGGCTAGCCATGGTTTCCCTGTATGTACTTCTGCCTTCACCCTTAATTGATACGAGCATGAAGATACTTTTATTAACAATTAGCTTCAGTCCGCGACTCCGTCCGCGCGGACGTCAGTCTAAAACTGAAAAATTAAGATTTTTTTCAACGTATTTTTCCAGGATAAAATGTATCCCATTTTATGCTTAGAATAATAAGGTATAATTATACCAAGTTTCATCGAAATCGAACGTGATGCCTGAACATACAGACAGATAGACAAATTTTTTTAATCACATATTTGGGTTTGGTATCGATCCAGTAACACCACCTGCTATTTATTTTTTCAATATTTTCAATGTGCAGAATTGACCCTGCTACAGATTTATTATATGTAAAGATTTAAATCTTATTCTTTACACTGGACTCTTTTATGGATTTCAATATTACAATGTTTTGGTGTGGCTTGGCTAAATAGCGTCATAATAATGAAAACAGAAGATTAAACTTTGAAATGAGTTAATACACCAAGTTTATTGAATAATAAATCACGGTGAAATTATAATGTTAAGCCCAACATAAATAGAACCGAGCTTCCACGGCGTAGCAAAGTTTATTCAAAGTCTCAACAATAGAGGAGATTAGGGGATAGCTTTGGATATTATTGACAATAAAAGCATGTAATAAAATATCGGTTTGACTTAAAAATGTAATACATTCAAGAATGCCTAATTAGGGTTCCGTGGTATAGTAGTCCTGGTAATGAAAATATAACTCACAGATTACACCCCAATATCACTATTTCTTTGTTTATGTGTGAAATCTGAAAATTCATTCATTTGAAAATTGATAAATTCATAACATACACACTAGCTGTTGCTGGCGACTTTGTATATGTCATGTTGAAGAGATCTTTTGTAGACACTAACAAGAATAAACGAAAAAAAAACAATAAATATATTTACACCTACAGCCTCGTTTTTCCTTTAATATTTCTAGGTGCCAAAAAAAGATTGTGCTACAGAACCCTCCAAGAGGACTAAGTCGTATTTTAATATGAAGTTAAAATTAAGCAGATAATATTTATTTACATCGATATATTAAGTGATTTAAAATTTTAAAACTCTTTGATCAGAAGCTTGAAACGGAGGCAGGTGAGTTTAGGGAACTAAAGGAGCTTTCTGAAATTAACGTCACGTTTAGTGATTAAAAACACAACACATTTTTTAAACTTGTTCTGAGTTTAAAAACGCGCTATCAAGAATATTTAATATGTAAAGTATTAAATCGCTTCTGTGGTCTAGCGGTCTGGCGTCGGACTTGACTTCTTGAGGTACCGAATTCGATTTCCGGGTCGGGCAACAAAAAAATTAGAAAATGTTTTTTTAATTTTCTAATAATAAGAATAACGTTGCCCGGACATGAATATGTGATCGGTTAGCAATAAGGTTGTCCCCTATCACATTGTGGGACTTAGTGTATTCGGCTAGTCGTGGTTGTACTGGTTGTGCCTCTGCCCACCTTTACGGGGATATAGGCGTAAACATACAGAAGATAATTTAAAATATAAAATATTAAACGTGAGGGTATTGTCCACATGTTTAGGAGAGAAAATATTTTACAAAATGTGGCGTCTTAAGTCTGTATGTTAATCCATCTTTTTTTGTATATGAGTTCAGAGAACACATGGCTCTCCTGACAATACGAGACAACCTTAGCTTATAGATATAGTCTATTCAACCTTCAAAAATGTGATAATTCGTTTAATGTAGGCTTTAAAATGTTTGTGATAGAAAATTTTATCTCCATATAACTATAGAAAAGGAATTAGCGTGAAATTTTTAGCAATCCCAAAATAAATACGAAAAGTAAAATACGAAACTTACGAGGATGCTGCAGATAATGGCGCTTAGCTGTAATATTCCGTGAACAGATTGCTAGCCGTAAGTCAAACTAATTTGTTATAATATTCGCTATCATTTGTTCACTATCGTTCACTCTGCAGCAATACGTTCAAAAGATTGATGGTTAACGTTTTGCTAAGAGCCATTAACGCCATGAATTCTCTTGAGTAATGGAAACCCAGATTTAAGATTTAGTCCGCCATTTAATCTTGCCACGTTTACAGCAAATACGGCTACGTGCAGTTGATCGAAGGTCGAGCTTTGTCGTGGCTTTGTTGGCTTGGTTAAACTTGTCACAATTTTGAATGGCATGTAGGATAAATTCGAGCATGTAGTAATTAATACAATCTGTTGAATCTTGGTTGATTATAGAAAGACTGATAGAACTAAGCTTCTTCTGGAAGATTTCTTTTTAACCTCTCTCTCTCTGTGCGTGTGTACGAGTGTGTGTGTGTCTGTCTATGGCAAAATTACTCTTAAAGGGACGGATGGATTTCATTGCGGATTTTTTATGTTAATGAAACTTTTAATTTAATTATTATACATCATTTAATACGAAGTTCTAGTACTAGCGACTTGATTTGGCTTTGTTTTGGGTTATAGAGCTTATGTAAAAATAATGATCGAAGTTGTACTACGAGAACATAAATTATAAATGTAAAAGAAATATTCTGCGTTGAAAGTAATTTTCGCAACTATAAAAAAATCATGTAAGTCATCAAAACACGCGCTTGATACTCGTATGTTCAGGTGACAGCGGCTGAAATTTTTCTTAGACGTTTTGCCCTAACGATAACCGTAACGTAATTATGATATTCAACGAAATCTCTTAGTGTAAAAACTAAAAAACTATCTCATTATGCATTATGCTTAAGGTAACTAATGTATTTTATTTGTCATTATATATTTACAATTGTTACTTTATAAGGGGTTATTTTTTAAATGCAAAATTATAGTAAGTTATTGCAGACTTTTTTGTACGAGTAGAACTATAAAAAAGAACAGTTCCTCCGTAAATTATTTTGTTACAAAAAATCAGTGTAGGCTAGTAAACTATTTTTTTCGACATGATAAACAAATATCATTATACTTAAATCGATTTACACAAAAACCTAACTTATACGTCTTAACTTCCCCAAGGAATAACTTTAAAACAAACGAAGTTTTACATCTATATGTTACTCAAACATATAAATATAGAAGTATGTATTAAAGAAAAAGTAATACTGTAGGTTTTTTCAGTTTTCAAGGATGGTTGCAAGAGTGAATCAATGAAGCAATTTAAAACTCTTTTTTTTGAAATGGCTAATATGTTACTAACAGCGAGGTATTTACGACTTCACTGGGCTATGTTATTCGTCATCCAAAGCAAAGGCTGTGACAAAATACAATTTATCCAAACTTACAACATCTTTCAATGTAGTTTAAACAGTGCTTAAAACTAGATATGTATGTATATGTCACAAAAGTATGAGACTACTGATGTCCTTAACCTTAGTAGTTAGTTGATATCAAAAAATGAAAAAGAAAGTGGCGGTATTAATGATGACAACCGAGGCTGTGGTAATCACTCATATTTACGACAATTGACGTTGATTGATCTATCCTCTAGAGACCCCGTATCCTCAGACGAGTACATAGACTTTTAAATAACATTCTCTTTGTCTTTGGCGAATTTGAATTTTGGCGCGCAATTTTGGGTGAGGACATAGTCCCGATGTACGCATATAAATACGTAGACGAAAACTCTTCCGAAAAGTTTTCTTAGCCTCCGTGCCACCTCTTCTACTTAAATACAAAATAAAATTATTATTTTTTTGTAAAAAAAAACTTGGACCTT
>NJDD01006411.1:0-20299 GCA_002245505.1 Calephelis nemesis | reverse complement strand
CTAGGTCACACCGTATCCTCCAAGAGTAAGGCAAAGGTTTATTTTCTCACACATGAAATTCACGTAAATTTGTTTTATTATTATTATATTATAATAGTTCATTAGATATATTAACAAAAAAAACTGTGTGATAAATTTTGGTAAGGTTGGTCTGAACAACAGCTATAACTCAACAACTGTATCGAAATAATGTAACTATTTAAGAAATAAACTATTATTTTTTCATTTTTATTTTTTAGAGGTGCAATTACCCACCTTTAGCCGAAGACACTAAGCCCCACAATGTGATAGTTGGCAAAATTGTCGCCAAACGGGTACTTATCCAATTCATGGAAATGTTTTGATTAGAAAATTTATTACAAAATATTTGAGTTGCTTGACCCGGGAATCGAAAGCTGGAAGGATTTTCAGAAACTGCAAATATAACTCACCTTTTATGTATATAATATAAAAAATAAGTTAGGTTTTTAAACCACAAAGAAAAACGAGAGGCGTTATAAGTTTGACGTGTCTATCTGTGTCGTACCGTGTCTGTCTGTCGCGTCATCACAGGATTAAAATTTGAACTGATAAAAAGCTTGCAATAAGGATATTTTTGTTTAAAAATCTATATTATATACATGTAGGTGTCGTTAGGGATTGTCATAAATTTTAATTTAAGTTATTAGTTATTATTATTAATTAAAAGTTAATCTCTCTGGAAAATCAAAACTATAATGGTATTTTGGGATGTCCAGTGAAATATTAGTTGCTACTCAATGATTCCTCCAATTTATGCTTGCTACTGCGGAACCCTTTACGGGCGAGTCCGACTTTCACTTGGCCACTTCATTCTATTTAGATTACAACAATAAAAAAACAAAAGAACCAACCAACAATTTTCGCATTTTGCTATCCATTAGAAACTTCGACTGGTTGTAACGAATATTGAATTCAAATTCAAATATGTAAAAAGAATTTGCCTGAATTGGGCCAGCTGTTCCGAGTTTTTCACTCAACGTTTGCATTTAGCAATTAATTTTGATTTATTCAGACCAAAACAGAATAAAAATGTTTGTGTTATGATATTACATATAAACACTAGCTGAACCAGCAAACTTCGTATCGCTTGACATTAATGCTTCGACAGTAGCGCAGTCTGTCGGATCCGATGTGAAACATTCCAAAATCAACAATGACTTATTATTAAAAAATTAATTAAAAAAACATTTTTCAGGAGACCAAATTGTGAATCTAAACCATTCTCTAATTCCCTTAAACACGCACAAAAACTTTCATCAACATTGGCCCAGCCGTCAAGAAGGAGTTCAGTGACATACACACTCACAGAAGAATTATATATAGTAAGATATATATGATATATCGTTTATATATGTTTTATCATTTATAAACGAAATATTGAAGTTATACTTGTTTAGACGCGTTATGAATAATCTAAAAGTAAATTAAAATAAAAAAAAACCCCGACACAAGAACTTAATTTCCCTTTAAAAAGCAAAAAAATATCCGAGCATATTTGCAGACATTCGGTTAATCTCCCCACTTTCACCCCCCACAACTTTATCAAACATGTCTAAGAACACTCGCTAGTAAGTTACTTTAATACAAAAAAAAAAAACTAAATTAAAATCAATGCATCCGTTCGGGAGTTGTGATGCCACAGACAGACAAGCCAAACTTGTAACACCCCTCTTTTAGCGTCGGGGGTTAAAAAATGAAAGCGATCACCTAATAATTGATAAAGGGCTTTACTCTTATCTACGTCATTTCTTAATTTCGACAAACATAATTTTTGACAAAAATGAAGGAAATGAGCATGTGAAGTTAACAAGTGAGTAGTTATTTGCGTTTACAGCTGTCTGACGCATGCCATGTGCATTGTGATATGCGTCACTTATTAAACTAGTGGTCGCCTGTTGGTCGAAATTCGACCATAACAAATTTTAATATCTTGTTGATAAGAACGCCATCTTCATTTCTCAAGACCAACTTTGTTTCCAAACTGTATGGTGCGCCATCTGTGAGCTTTTATCGTTATCATCAATACATTTGCTTGTGTGTGTCCAATGCATGGTAGTGTGAGTAATGTTTTATTTATTGATTGATGTACTTTTTAAGCATTATTATTGAAAAAATATTAGCGTTCTACACTTCTCCTACGCATATACTATAAGTGTGCCAAATGTTATGCTCCTACGTCCACGCAATTTTCGTTAAAAGAGGTCCAAAGTTTTTGCTTCACGTATTAATATATAGATAAATAGATATAACCCACGGCGGTGCCCGCGTATCAAAGTTATTAAGTTCTCCAGCGGGAACCCGTTTAGATATTAGGACAAAAAGTGGCCTATGTCATTACCCAGCCTCTTAACTATCTCCACACACAAAATTACACCATAATATCAATTCGTTTCGATATTCGGGCTCTTTTGCAGAATAGACCATCTGCCTTCCTGCCAGGCAGCACGTAAAAAGCAAGCATAGGCTTACACCTACAGATACAAGAACGTGACATCTGACTAGGTGGTAGAGTTTCGCAGCGACTCACCCGGATTGGTACCACCGCCTTACCTATTCCTGCCGCCATAACGTCATAACGTGTTCCGGTTTGGAGGGTAAGGTAGCCGGTTAACTTACTTTCGAGGCCCAACATCCCGGCCTCAGGTTGGCAATGCACCATTAATACCTTTGATGTCTCTAGGCGGCGTGAATTTCTTACCATCAGGAACTCCGTCTGCTTGTTTGCATTCCAATATCATAAAAAAAAAACTATCTACAAAAAGTCACTTCAACGTAACGTGAACGAACGCCGGCAACAAATAATAAATATGTCATTCATACATTAGTTTGCAAATGAATAAGGTACATATTTCACACATAAGCACAGAAACGGTTCTATTTTTATTACTAGGACTACTATACTACGGAACCTTAAGTAGGCATTCTTGGGTGTATTACATTTTTAAGTACAACGGATATTTTGTTACATGCTTTTAATGTCAATGATTTCCAAAGCTATCCCCTAATCTTCTCTTTTCAATAAAAGTAGCTAAAAATAAGAGTATCTCGATCACGTCAGCTTTCGAACAAAAATATCACATTAAAATCTCATAGGTTCAACGGTTTCGTGTCGGTTGACGTCTTATTAAAGTGCTACAAATATTATAAAGTAGACCCACGTAGTACGTTAGAATACCCACGACATATGTTTCAACTCGGTTCTTATCAAATTTTATCAAAATTAGTACAGGGTTTTAGCCGTGAAAGCGCAACAGCCAAAAAGACTTTTTCATTTGAAATGTTAGTATAGAAACCTTGTGGAAAATAGAGATGTGAAATTTTGGCGTTAAAGCGGTAATGACCGGTTCCTATCCTCTAAGTTCATAAAAGTTGTATATTCTTCAATTTCTCTGGGATTCCATCATAAGATCCAGACTTGGTGGCAATGAGACCATCTCAAAGTACGCTCTTTCAAATATAAAACGATTTTTTACCCATATAATTTCCGGGACATCGATATCGATCATTATCGATAGGTACATAAAAAATATGGGATTCAAAAACATATAACCTTTATTCCATAGTCGGCTATAAAAAGAATTGGTTAACCTTAAAAATATTAACATTTTCATACTAATATCTTAAGAGAGAGAGAGATACCTAAATTACTTTTTTACTTACGCTTTTTAAGCCGCAAGCAACAGCTACTATAAATTAAAACAAAAAATGTGTTTCTTCAAACGTACATAGAGACGCCACCATATTGAATATTTAAAAATATAGACGATTAAATATGTGGTAGTTTCCACTATCCCTTAAGGAATCTCGATGTCAAGGTGGAATAAAAAACGGACATACAGAAACCACATTCCTTTTTTAGTCGTAGAGAAACAAGCAAAAAATTAATAACGAAAAAAGTTTGAAGCATATATTTTTCTGGTATCAAAGCTGTAAAGTCAGGGTATGAATTAAACATTATCGCAGAAATCCACAAAAACAATTTCCGCGATGATCTCATTGAATGTAGACCGTTTTCATGCGATCCTTTTAACATAAGCCAATTTTTGGAGCTATTTCAAAGGTTTTATTACCCTTTTTAGAATGATATTTTCACAGCAGTTTACGGTTGGAAGGGTTTTTAATCGTGGGCACTGGGAGATTGTTTTGCCTTTTCCGGCTGACTAGGTTTGAAAAGGATGACAGTTTTTTATGATGTTAAAAGTCAAATAAGCGTATTTCCGTGGTGAAGACACAATCCTACTAATATTATAAATGCGAAAATTTTGTATGTTTATACTCCTTCATGCAAAAACTGCTGAACCGATTTTCATGTAATTTGGTACAAATATAGAGGGTAACTTGGATTAACGCGAAGGATAGTTTTCATCACGAAAAATTGTTCCTGTGGGACCATTAACCACGCGAGCAATGCCGCGGGCAACAGCTAGTGTTAAATATTTATCTCTATCTAGGATTGTAGTATGACACTTGAAGTAATTTATCAGCTACCCACCACACGACCATCTTTTGGATATCCTCCAGCCTGGTGACTCACTTTTTTTGATTTGGACATTTTTTATCGCCTCTGTGGTCTAGCGGGTTAAGGTGTTGGACTTGACTGCAGGAGGTCTCGGGCAGCAAAAAGAAAATTTGGGTTTCCCAATTTTCTAATTAAAAAAAATGTTGCTCAGAATAAGATATGTGCCCGGTTGGCGATAGGCATGCCACCTACCACATTGTGGGACTTAGCGTCTTCGGCTAGTCGTGGGTGACCTGGTTGTGCCTCTGCCTACCCCTTCCGTAAAATATTAAAAGTTTATAAAACAAAACATATTTACAATGCGAATACGGAAGACTATGAATGAAGAATTTCACCATCTAATCGTTCAGGTTTTATCCGAGGGTTTTTTTTATGTAATAGGAAGGCAAACAAGCAGACGGGTTTCCTGATGGTAAGAAATTCTCGCCACCTAGAGACACCAAAGATGGTAATGGTGCGTTGCCAACCTGAGGTCATGATATTAGGCCTCGAGCAAAAGTAAGTTTACCGGCTACCTTACCCTCCGCACCGGAACACGTCATGACGTTATGGCAGCAGGAATAGGTAAGGCGGTGGCACCAATCCAGGTGAGTCGCTGCGAAACTCTACCATCTAGTTAGATGTCATGGTGTTAGTGATGTCATGGCCTACGCTCGCCTTTTACGAGCTGCCTGGCAAGAAAGGCAGATGGTCTATTCTGCAAAGGAGCCCGGACCAACACGGGGGTGTTGTGAAGAGTCTCCGAAATCGGCATGTTTGTATGAAAAGAGTAATGAAAGAATAGTGATATTGGCACTTGATACTCTCCGTCTACCAAAGGGCTTGGCGTGATATGATGAAGATAATATGTATGTATAATATTTATTTCGATATTTGTTATTTTAGATGAGTGGATGTCGATGTTGCGACGAGAAATCATATCGCTTTTGAAACGAAACCATAGATTTAGGAACATTCTAAATAAATCGATGGCGATGCGCGCATTTTAAAATTATCCCCGAGAACCCGTTGAAATGTCGAGGTAAAAAGTAGCATTAGTTCTTCTACAAGATCTAACTCACATATACCAAATTTCGTTAAAATCGATTTATTACTCGTAGGTCAAGTTGGGATACGTACGAGTGAGTGGGATGTAGCAGTTAAAGCTACGACATTACGCTACGAATAAACTCGTAGCATTGTATTTCGAACTTCGAAGTTCAAAATATTATTATTCACTTGACTGGTTCGACAGGTTCGGCAGCTACGTAACGTTAATTAGCAGAGCGATAGCAAAAATCGCGCGATATTTGTATGTTAATTGCTAATGCGTGTTAATTAATTAGCTTAAGCGTAACTTTCATAATTCGTTATTATAGAATCGCGTTTATATTTTTAACTGTCGATTTTTAAATAACAACTGCGTGGTGTTTATTTCCAACAGTTATTCTTTTTGTGATAAATGTGTTATTATATTGGTGTTCTGTGAATGAATATCGATACTTAATACGTTTAGATCAGTTCGTATAATTTAATATTTTTTACACGATGTTCAAATTACTTAAGTTACGTTTATAGCCTATATTTATTTGTTTAAAATGTTACGTACATTAGTATGTAATTGTCTTATGTATTACAAAAGACTTAGCGACTAATTACAACAGCGAGTTTGCAAGAGCAAAAACACAAAAGGTTAGGAACATAAAAGAAAATGTTGACAAGGCATTGTGAATAGTCCGTAGTTGTCCTGTTCTCGGCCAAAACAAAAGTTAGCTATTTCACGGCAGTTGTATGGGAGCAGTGAAAGGTATTATGTCATTGTTTAAAAGAAAACATTGCTGTAAAATAGTTTTAGCTTCCTCAAAATTAAAAATTAAACTTACGTTTGTGTAATATAATAGAGGGGATTGCCTAAACAATTGTAGTTGCAAATATATTTAACCGCCTCGTTGGTCGAGAGGATAGCTTACACGCCTAACTAAATCGATAAATTGCAAGGCTAGGGTTTGATTCCCGAATGAGGTAGACATTTGTATAGCATACATTAAGATGTGTGATTTGTGTCTGGGTGTTTATTACACTTATTTTAGTATCTGTTCTACATATTTCTATTATTTTTAGCTACCCTTTAAACGAGGTTGTCGAATGAACCTATGTACACTGCGCTATGTTGCCAGATCTATTCTTTGAACATAGTTTGATACATACACACGGTGCCGCGTGTTTAGACTTTATTAAATATATTTTATCACAAGCCGCATTCGAAGGATGAAAAATAAATAATCTACAAAAATTCAGCCGTTACTTCAAATCATGCACTGTTCTTTCAGTTTTATCAACAACAGATCAATTTTATACTGGTGTTTGTTTAAGTATTTCTAAATATTAAAATCGTTAACTAAAACCCATAATACAAGCATATAATTTGCTTATTTTTGTGTCAGGATTAATTTGTGTAACTTGTCGAAGCATATTTATTTCTTTATTAATATTATGATACTATTGTAATCTATAACTCGTTCACACTAGTGTTAAACTTTCGTTATTTATAATAATACTATAGAGCTAGACTACCATTAAATTTATCAAACTAAAAAGATTTTTGAAAACTGAAAACATATTTAATACTAAATTATACGCTGCCTGGCGCTTGGCAGGGGGTTTTGTCAGTTTTCGCTTTTATACCATTGACATAATAGGTGCTCTGTTTTTGGTCGGGTTTTTAGGCCTGTTGTGCAACTCTTCCTACCCAGGATACCCTACCGTAGGGTAGGCTAAGAGTCTGCTACTACTGTATCTATTGCACAAACTTAAAAATTTATTTAATTAAGTATGATAATAATTATACTCATTTTTCAATAACGCAATGGACATTTTCATCGTCTAAATTAATACTTGTAGTTAATCTATATAAAAAAGTAGTAGTTAATCTATATTCTATAATACTCATGTTAGAAATGAAGTTCACTTTGTATAAAGGAAAGGTAGCCCAAAGTTAATAGCCTTTAAAGTTTAAATCAATCATAACTTGAATCGAAACTCATTTACCTAAGGTCTGTAAAGGTATCACCTTTGAATTTATAATATTAGTACAGAAATAATATGAATAGACGCAAGTTTATATTATTAAAAAATGACCATATTCTTATAGTGTCAAAATGGGACGATTATGGTAATTTGTACTTATGGCTATATGTATCTATGTTACTGTAAAAACTAGTACAATCTTTTTTACTGGTAAAGTTTAAAGTAAATAAATGATACTAAGAAAAGTGAGTGTGTTTACAAAATTACTGATTTCGTAATAGGTCACATGAATTTTCAGGCGTTTATTTTTAATTTACCATTAGGCGTTTAATTTACCATAATAGTTTACTTTATATTAGGCTCTAAATTTTATATGTAGAGAAACAAGCAATTTTCTATTAAATTAGGAAAAAATATTAGGTAGGCAAAGGCACAACAAGGGTACCCACGACGAGCCGAAGACACTAAGTCCCACAATGTTATAGGTGGCAATCCTGTCGCCAACCGGGCACATATTCAATGCCGGGGAACGTTATTTTTATTAGAAAATTGAAAATATACATGCCTAACCCGGGGATCTAAACCGGGATATCAAGAAATCAACTTCGACGCCGGACCCATAATGATAGATAACAAAATAATAAAAAAAAACGACGGGTTGCTCTCCACAAGTGAAAACTTAAATATTATCGTTGTGCATTTTCGATATTTTGGAATGGTTAGGGAATTATTTTGAACGAATTGCTTTAATTATCAGTATGAAAGTACTATAATTTTTGTGGTAGAACACAATATTCATTTATTGCGCTATCGTACACAATTGCACACAATTGTACACATTCGCGCGAGCGCCCTGTACCGTCTAAATGAAATAGCAGGCGCAGGCATAAATTTTCGCCACGCCGTAGAAAGAGATGGGGATACTTCCTCTCCTACGCCGCAGTGGCTCTTTATTCTGCATCCGTCTTACGAATTTTCGATTAGGTCACGTGTTCTGACGCGAGTTTAGAAGTTTTTCCCATTTCAAAAAAAGTGCGCATCGCCACTAAAGAAGTTTTTATCTCAAAAACGACGGGTTGCACTCCAGGAGTGCTGGCAGAAGTGAAAAATTGAATATTAGCGATGTGCACTTTTGATATTTTGGAATAGTTAGGGAACAATTTTTCACGAATTGCTTTATTAATTATCACTATGTTAGTACTACCATTTACGTGGTAGAATACAATTTTCATTTATTGCGCTATCTTACACAAACATGACAACACGAACATTCGCGCAAGCGCCCTGCGCCGTCTTACGAATTTTCGCTCAGGTCACGTGTCCTGATGCGAGGTTAGAAGTTTTTTTTTTATTCCAAAAAAGGTGCGCAACGCCGGTAAAGAAGTTTTCACTTCAAAATACTGTTGAACTGACTCAAGAATGACGTTTAATGAACGTTTAGTTCTGATTTTGATCACTCAACAGATACATTGGTGGCACTATACAAAAATAAATACATTGAACCCACAAATTAGAAAAAGGTCTATGATGAAAATTCAGCAGCAGCTTATGAAATTTAATTACACAGGTTATTGCGAAAATGGGCTCATATTCCTGAAGCTCTAAAATTGAACCTATAAACGTGGAGTTAATAAACTTTAGATTTCGTCGGAGTCAGCGCCAGTATTACACGGCCTTATATTGAATTAGTAATAAGCAAGATAGGCAGTATGAAATATGGCCTCCTGAAAGTTCGCGACGGAATTAGTTTTTCAATGAGGTTTTCTTAAGTGTGTACCGACAAAGTATTATAATGTCTATGAAATGTCTTATAAAACCCTTGTAGTGTGCCAATCTAGATTGTAAAGAAAAGAACTTACATTTGAATGCGATGAAAACCAAAATAACTGTACTTTTGGGCTCTACACCATCTGAGCTGCAAACACTGGTCACAGTTATGGAAGAAGATTGTAAAGAAAGGGGCTTACATTCGAATGCGAGGAAAACCAAGGTAATGGTATTTGAAAAAGACGTTGCCAGAACGGATATAAGAGTTTTGGTTGATGATGTAGTGTCCGAGCAAATGAATGAAATTGTATATCTTGGTTGTGCTTTTAGCAGGGATGGCAAGTACACCGCGGATGTAGAGAGGAGAGTGAGTGCAGGGAATAGTGTGAATGGAGCGGTGGGTAAGCTAGCTAGACTCGCTTGCATAATTTTGTGCCTATTCCAATGTTATTGTATGGAAGAGAGAGTTGGGTATGTCAGAAAAAGCATGAAAGTAGGATAAATTCGATCGAAATGACAGCGCTATGGAAAATTTGTGGTGTAACGCTCGCTGACCGCATTTGTAACCGTAAGATCGGAGAAGAGAAAGAAATTATTGATTTAAAAGAAAGAAATTGTTTGATTGAAAGAAATTATTTAATTTTTTAAGAAAGAAAGAAAGAATTGATGTTAAAATGCGAAAGGGCATACTTCACTGGATCGGTTTATGGAAAGAATGACAGATTAAAGATTGACAAAGCAGATATAAATTTGCGAGTGTGGATGTATGTAGGTTATCCAAGGTTGACATTCCACGATCAGATCACTCGGATATTATCCGAGGGTGGTGTCAAGAGTCTCCGAAACCGGCGTGTTTGTTTGAAAAGGGTAATGAATTTGAAGGAAGCAAGACAGGTTTATCAGCATTGTGAGGTTTGAAATAGTATGTATGTAGGTGTATGGTGTGTTAATTTTAATATATCTACGCCAAGACGGGCTCAACAAAGGCATTACACACTGCGAGGGCACTACCTAATTATTTTCTCAAAGCGTATCGTCGATATTTCAAACCCTTGCAATTTTGTTTTGGATTACGCCAGGTAAACAAAATCAGATTTGATGTCAGTAGTAAACTGATTAAAAATTTAAAATTTCAATGAATGACTCTTACAATTTAGACGTCTTATCAAAAAACACGGAGTTAAGTACGCCAAAGTTCAACCTGGTATTATAGTTTTGATTACATTTTAATATAGAGTATATAGTAACAACTTATTTTTACTCCTATGTTTGTATAAAAAGAATAATGAATGTGGAGGAAGCAAGACAGGTTTGTCAGGACCGTGAGGTTTGGCACTCGATACTCTCTACCTACCCCGTACGGGACTTCGCGTGAAGATACGTATGTATGTATTTTTAATCCTACTTTAGTCGATGTTTATTAGAAAGACAACAAACGTCTTGTTAATAAACGTGGACTAGCGTAGAAGCACAATTATTTTGATATAACAATCTGGTATCAAAGTCTTTATTACAATATGATTCTAATAAAGACTTTGATACCAGATAAAATCTTTGAGTACTCTACTGTTTACAACATAGCATACGTTATTGATAGCTAAGAATCCCCAATTTCATCACGACCAACTGATATAATCATCAAAATTCAAAGGGCACTTCCTAAAAAAATTAGGATGACTAAGAACCCGAACCCTTTTATCATAACACTCAGTAAATAATTGGGAATTCTGGTCGTCTTTTGCTCTTTCACAGCTAAACCACTGAACAGATTTTATGAAATTTCGTCTATGTAAAGCTAAAGTTATACTAGTTTTTAACTATCAAACATAGGCTAATTTTTTTGTTAGAAAATCATCCCCTAAAGGACAATAATAGACGATGGAATTTGTGCGAAAACCGTAATTTAATCATTAAATAAAATTCAATTAATCAATTAAGCGTTAAATAAAAGTCAACAGCTAGAAATCAATAAATAAAATATACAAAAACGTTCGCAAACAACAAGCAATTAGCAGTCGAGTAAAAAGAAATCCAAACATTTTGCTTCTTTCATTGTTTTAACATTATAAGGCCAAGCTGGTAAGTAGGTGTCCTATTTCCTAACGACCTGCTGCACAGCAAGCTGTTAGAAAATACTACATTTTAGCACACCTGAGTTAACAGAGACGCCGGATAAAGATCATTAAAGCTCAAATTGATGACCCTATTAAAGAGATCGGGGGTAATTGCAATCATTTACCGAGGAACGAGCAACCCATTAGTCTATAACTGAGAAATCAGAGGAAAAATATACCTGTAGGTACAATTATTTACCGCCTTTTTAGTCGAGGCGTAAGTATACCTCTAACACCACCGACTAAATAGAAGGCTTGGTTCGATTTTCGATGACTTTATGCATGATGGAAATTTCGATTTACTTGACCGCCTCGTTGGTCGAGTGGCTAGCGTACACGCCTAACTACATTGACCAACCACGAGGCTCGAGTTGAATTCCCGTCGGGGGCAGTCATTTGTGTGATGAACACTTAGATGTCTGCATTTCCGGGTCTGAATGTTTATTAAATATATTCTGGTATCTATTTAAGTATTTCTGTGTATTAGAATAGTTGACTAACACCCATAACACAAGCATATAATTTGCTTACTTTGGGGTTAAATTCAATTCGTCTAACATGTCCAAGGATATTAATTTATTTTACTTAATTTAAAATAAACACGACTCTCCTGATGGTAAGAGATAACCGTAGCCACAATAGATGTTACAGGTTCTTAGCTATCCTGTGGCCGGGGGTTTGGTCTATTTTGCAAGTTTATTTTTACCCGTGGTAGTCCGGGCTCCTTTGCAGAAGTGACCAGCCAGCATAGGCTTACCCTCACTAACACCATGACATCTGACTAGGTGGTAGAGTTTTGCAGCGACTCACCCGGATTGGTACCACCGCCTTTCCTATTCCTGCCGCCATAACATCATGATGTGTTCCGGTTCGGAGGGTAAGGTAGCCGGTAAATTTACCTTTGCTCGAGGCCTAACGTCCCGGCCTGAGGTTGGCAACGCACCATTGCCACCTTTGGTGTCTCTAGACGGCGTGAATTTCTTACCATCAGGTAATCCGTCTGATTGTTGGCCGTGCCTTGTCATAAAAAAAAGTCTACCAGCTACCCTACCCTTAAGAATAGAACATGACAGTGTCATTATGGCATCAGAGTTAGGTAGAACGTTGGATGCCTATCTGATCAAATTGCTACACAGCACTCTATTACCAGTCCTGTTAGTAAAGACCCATTAAACCAATGCCTCCTCTTACGCTTCCAGACAGAGAGGCAGATGGTCTAATTAACCCGGACCGACAAGGGAAAACTGCTGTGCACTTAGTAACTTAAGAGGTTAGTGCTTAAAGTATTTTCTAGCCGATAAAGCCACAAATAACAGCTAGAGTTATGTAAATCCTTCTACACAAAGTATTTGAATATTATCATACCAGAGTATTAGAATATTAGAATGTCGGTGGTATTCCGTCCACCAATATTATTCAACAACTATGTGTGGTATTTGCAATATAAACCATGACTGGTTAATATTAGTTTCTCGTAAAATTTAAGTGAATTTTAGATTTCTGATGTTATGGGGTACTATTTCTATGTCACTGAGTAATTTTGATATCTTTTGTGATAATTTATATCTTTATTTTATCTTCCCCCATGTTGGTCCGGGCTCCTTTGCAGAATAGACCATCTGCTTTCGTGCCAGGCAGCTCGTAAAAGGCGAGCGTAGGCTTATCATCACTAACACCGTGACATCTGACTAGGTGGTAGAGTTTCGCAGAGACTCGCCCGGATTGGGTACCAATTCCGCCTTACCTATTCCTGCCGCCATAACGCCATGACGTGTTCCGGTTCGGATGGTAAGATAGCCGGTAAACTTACTTTTGCTCGAGGCCTAACATCCTGACTTCAGGTTGGCAACGCACCATTACCATCTTTGGTGTCTCTAGGCGGCGTTAATTTCTTAACATAATATAAAAAAATAATTTATTTATCGAAATCGTTTAGTCTAAGATCCGAAGTTCGGTTGACCTACACCGAGCTGATAATATTATGAAACCGGTTTTATAGCAAATTTAATATATCAGAAAATATAATAAAAATGGGTGTAATAAAAATGGTGGGTCAATTTTTTTTTATTGTTAATGTTTTTTATTAATAATTGGTGCAATATAAAGATTTTATACCGACTTGAAGTAGGTATAAGATGAAGTTGAAGTTGGGTTGACTGTTATTTATCTGGATTGCCAGGTATAAACAGATAATTGTCGATGCTAGTTACTTTTAAAAGTAAAAAATAATAAAAATTGAATGTTAAGTATATACTACCTATTACTTATATGTTCTATTTACTAATAGGTGTGAAGTCGCTTTTAAGTAACGTAGTTAATTTTTTCTTATTTATCTGATATATAAAATTCTCGTGTCACAGTTTTCGTTGCCATACTCCCCCGAAACGGCTTGACCGATTTTGATGAAATTTAGTGAGCATATTGAGTAGGTCTGAGAATCGGCCAACATCTATTTTTTATAACCCTAATTGATGAGGTAAATCTTTATCATACCCATTAGTGATAAGGGTGACTCACCCCAATTTTTTCATAGCAGAACAACGTCTGCCGGGTCAGCTAGTAGTATTAGTATTAATTGCTTGAAGCATATGATGAGTCAAAATATCACGTTTATTAAAGAGGGCCCTGATCTACAGCTGCGTTACATCAGCTGGGGTGAGCGTTCAGTGAGCTGAAACAAGTTGTTAATGTTGATTGATGAAGCTGAGAAAACTTTTCTTTTCTTTATTAGCAAAATATTTCCGTCGATTAATCAATTGAGATTTGGGACACTTGGCAATTAGTATTCTTATATTAGTTGCTACCGACCTATACATGACAAATTAATTGAAGTCAGAGAGTTTTATGCAGATTCAGAAGACTTGAAGCGTCTTTTACATACATACATGTCTTCATGCCAAGTCCTTTACAGGGTAGGTGGTGAGTATCGAGTGCCAAACCTCACGATCCTGGGCTCTTAGGATCAGACCTGCCGGGTTTCTTCCATATTCATTAACCTTTTCATACACACACGCCAGTTTACGTGTTTTGTTACGTTTACGCTAGGAGAGTTATACAAACCTTAAAGAGTCTTTTAGTTATAATTCAGATATGTTGAAGCGCAATATGAGTGTTCAATCAAAGTTTTAAGTTTTAATTTTGATTGACATGCTTGTCTTTTTTTGAGCCGGTGTCTTCGGTCAACACAATGTGAGCTTTTACGCAGAACATTAAGTTGCTTGTGTTTTGTAAGAGAGTGCGTCTTCTGTACGTCTGTACTTTTACTTGTTCTGTGACCGAGTATAGTCCCGCTTCTACGTAACAGGAATTCTATTAAATATATGAGACAGTTTTAGTAATTTCAGAAGAGGGGTTCCCCCTTGGTATTATGTAGTATCTTCACGCCCATATCCCCGAAGAGGTAGGCAGAGGCACAACCAAAACTCTCCTTCATTCTTCATTTGAAATTTTTAAAATGAGTGTTTCTAATATCGATTAATTGTAAGATTTATTCTAGGGAGAAAAAACTTTGGTTCATTAATTTATTTGAAATTTGTATTCAGTACGTATTAAGTAAAGTATTCCTATAGCTAAAAAGTAGACTAGAATTATTGTAAGCTTTGCGAAGTTTTTGTGGAGTTCACAAAACTTCGTCAAAAATATATAAAATAGGTAGTTCAAAGAACATAGCTAGACTTAAAGTAGGGCTATTAAAATCCCGTGAACATTGATCAAATATCAGCCGATATCTGGAACTTTTTTATTGCATAAGTCAAATATAAGTCTTTCTTTTGTAAGAAACAGTTGTAGCCTAAAAAGTCATAAATTTGCGCTTTTGTATTGTAACCGGTGTAAGACCTAATGAGATGTTGCAAGATTCCCAAATTTCCTGGCTTCATATCGCATACTGATGTTATTACATTTTAGTAGAAATAATAGATAAGATAATGCAAAGGTAAGAAAGAGAAACAAGTTTTTTAGGCATACTGCTTGTTCGAGTATGTTTGACCGTTCGAAGAGTTAGTGTTAAAGAATTCCAGGAGGCTATGATATATCTTAATTAGAAAAAGTCACACGCAGTAATAGCATAACTGAGATTGAACGAGACATAACATTGTTTCTCTTTTTACTTCCATATTTCTTGTGTCATTGGCCATTGTACAAATAGTAACAAATTAAATAGCTTGTTGTAAGTGTTGTTATACATTTTTGATTAGGTTATATAAAATGAGGTTAACATTTTAAAAAGGCGATAGTGGAAGATTTTATTTAAACTTAATTCTAAGTTCATTTTAAATAGCATCTACTACTATGTACCATGAGTACATTTTGCAATATAAGTTTATTATATATATATATATAATAAACTTAAACCTCATTTAAGTAATGAAATCATGGTTGCCGGGGAGTTTGTTTCGCCGTTTCTTCTCCCGACTGGCTAGATTTGGAAACGGTGGTACCTTTAAATGTAGGTATTTATAATAAATAATGAAACTTATGTTTAGAAATAAATAAAATGTTTATTAAAAATATAAATAAGTGCAATATAAAAATATTAATTTTAATATGTAACTTCCTTAAATTTAATTAAATATTTGCACACCACACTGTTGTAGAATATGTTGTATTCTTAAATATCTTTGTAACAACTTTTTAACACACATGTTCCGCAAAACAATATTTTTTATTGTCATTTAATCAAATTCTTTCGGAACGCAAAATCGTTTTGTCGCCTTGTTTCTACCTAAGGGAGGTGCCGTATTTTTATATGATATATTTAGCGTGCATACGATTGAGTTATTAACAAAATATATTCTTGATATCTCCTGAAAACTGCTAAGTACATAGTTATTTAGTTACTTTCATATCAATAAATGCGCGGCGTTCGAAAAATCTTATATTAAATATTATTGCAAATTATTTGGCTGTAATTCAGTGAAAATCTTAATTTAATACCAGTTTTTTTTGCAAACATTTCGATCTCAAATGTGGTCATTCTGCTGTTCGTTAACTAATTTTAGAAGCGTTCTATCTTTTCCAAATAAGACAAAAATAAAGAGATGGGACATTTTAGTCATGTTAAGTTAGTCCGGACATGTCCACTTGTGACGTTTTTAAACAATATATTCAGAGGCATAGTTTAGAAAGTCTTTAGAAATATCAGGTACCAAGTGATCTGACAGCACTAAACGTTAATCGTCCCATCTTTTTATTATTATCGTTGAAAGAAGATAGCGATTACTTAAAATTTGCTTTGTGGATTGTGTGTGTACAAACACACAAAGGCTGTAAAACATCACAATTTCACTTGTTCCGAACATATTTAGTAATTATAAAAACGTTCTTCAATAATAGAAGAAAAAATGGGTAGAACAATGCTTTAGTCCAAACAAACTATCAGAACCTTTCATTGTAAAGCGATACAAAGTTTGCCCATTTCCGCATCACGCCTTAACGTATATACGAATATAGTTTTTTGTGTTAGTTGTAGTTAGTAAGGATTATACGGAGAGCAAAATTGGGAAAATTGTAGGGCAAATTGCCTAAAATTAAACAATATTTTAAATCTTTCCATACAGTCTGTAGCTAACAATGCCAAAAGATACTAAATGAAATGAAAATTATTTATTTGCGGAATATGTGTGTTAAAAGTTGTTATAAAGATATTTAAGAATACAACATATTCTGCCACATTGTGGTGTGCAAATATTTAGTTAAATTTTATGAAGTTACATATTTCTGTAAAAAATATACATTTAAATCGCAGCACTTATTTACATTTTTAATAAACATTTTATTTATTTACGAACATAAGTTTCATAATTTATTACACATAAATTTAAAGGTAGATTAATTTTTAGTCCTATCTACCGTATACTACCACCGTTTCCAAACCTAGCCAGTCGGGAGAAGAAACGGCGAAACAAACGAAGTTCGTCTAGTATCGGTAGTCGGCTAGAATGAAATTTTTGCTTATTGTACTCTCGCTATGTCGGACTGGTGGGTTTTTTTGTTCTGGATCATCGCTCACCTGCTCCGCAGAGCATGAAAGCTTCACCCCGTGCTACACAGAAAATGTATGTGCTGAGAATCGAACGGTTAATATTAACTAACCGCATTGTTGGCTGAAGTTTTAGACAACAAGTGTAACATTACCGACGAGATTTGGAGTCCAATCCCGACAGGACAGGTACTTGTATAAAACATTAGGAAAAAGTATCTTCACGCCCATATCCCTAAAGAGATAGGCAGAGGCATCAACGGTTAGCCGAAGACCTACAATAAGTCCTACAATGTGATAGGTGGCAAGCCTATCGCCAAACGGGCTCATATCCAATCAAATAAAAATTCAAATTCAATTCAAAAAAAAATTCATCAGATAATAACAGGAAATTATCTTAAAGACGTATCTCTAGAGAGTCAGCAACGCGTCAGTAACACCTGACGTTGTCATGTTACTAACGTCGAAAAACAATAGTGACTAATTTACATCATGTTATAAAAAAATCATCAATCATGTTTTATTATACCTACTACGAGAGGCCCTTGGTTTTTTATGAGCTATTTCCTCAGTTGAAGGAAAGGTCAAACAGGTAATGAACCACAAGCCATCACTGTCAATATGCTGTTGGGACGTTAAGGGGTTTATGAGTTAGCGAAATTTCAAACAATTCCACTCTTATGAACTCTTATATATTTTTAAAGTGAAAACTTCTTTAGCGGCGTTGCGCACTTTTTGGAATGGGTAAAAACCTAAAAACCTTTAAACTCGCGTCAGGACACGTGACCTGCTCGAAAATTAGTAAGACGGCGCAGGGCGTTTGCGCGAATGTTCATGTTGTCATGTTTGTGTACGATAGTGCAATAAATGAATATTGTAATCTACTACACAAATGATAGTACTTTCATACTGATAATTAAAGCAATTCGTGCAAAATTATTCCCTAACCATTCCAAAATATCAAAAATGCACAACGTTAATATTTAAGTTTTCACGTCTGCCGGCACTCCCGGAGTTCAACCCGTCGTTTTTTTATGGCATAAAACAGCGAACAAGCATACGTATTCAAATGCCAAAATACCTCTTAAGTAAAATATCCCTGGACAAGTTACACAAATTGGGTCTAACTCCAGAGTAAGCAAATTATATGCTTGTCTTTATGGATGGTAGTCAACGATACTAATACATAGGAATACTTAAATAGATAGCAGTATAAATTTAATAAGCACCCAGAACCAGAAATGCAGGTATCTGCTAAGATGTTAAGTATGTGAGTGTGTGTTCGTTTGTTTGTGTGTGTGTGTGTGTGTGTGCGTGGGTGTGTGTGTGCGTGAGTGCGTGAATACGTGCGCGTGTGTGTTTCCCTAGCCGGCCAAGTTGCGGCTCAGAAATCTACTGTAATTAAGAGCAAAGGTCGTCAATATAAACAAAAATGTTATTATTAAATATAACTCACTAATAAATTGTCGGATCATAATAAAATTAATATAGGGCCACTTTGGAATCATTGCTTATCTTTGTGTAAAATAACCATCAAAATCGGTCAGCTATTCGCCGATTAAACTTATAAAAAAAACGTACTTTCGAATCGCAAACCTCCTTTTTTGCAGTCGGGTAAAGTGTGGCCTTGCTAGTAATTCGCTTATATTTCCCTAATACCAGTTGTCAGGCATGGAGATGGTCTATTATACAAAGGGGACAATGACAGGTACGTGAAAAATTTCTATAAAAATACTCTTTTCTTTTACAATATTTCATATTTCCAACAAAACTAATATAAATTCTTTGTCAGCAAATAAAATTCAATTTATTTCGAAAACAGATACCACTTTGCAGAAAACTGTATCAGAATCATTGAAATATTAGAGCGAAGTCGAACTTCACATTGTTCAAAAATAAAGTACAAACGAAGTGGCGCGTTGGAAATAGAACCAGAAATAGAATTGTTCCTTCAATTCGGTTTATGTAAGACTGGTAACATTTCTCAGTGTCGGCATTTGGTGGAATACCTTTCTAGTCACAATTTTAAACGTCGATTGAATTTTCCAGTACAGTATCTTTACGCTTATATTTCCGCAGAGGTAGGCAGAGGTAAAACCAGGTCAACCACGACTAGCCGAAGATACTAAGTCCTACAATGTGATAGATGGCAAGGCCATCGCCAACCGGGCACATATCCAATCCCGGGCAACGTCATTTCACAATTTTTTTTTTTTTGCCCGACACGGTGATCGAACCCGGAACTCAAGAAGTCAATTTCGATTCCGAATCGCCAGACCACAGTTTGTTATAGCCAAAAGGTTTCTTATTTGTTATAGTTAGTTAGTTAGATTTCTAATAGTTATTGACCTACAATAGCAGCAAGCTACGATGGCCGGTTTAACTATTGTTCTACCAAAGACAATTTATATTTACTAATCTCTGGTACTGCTAAAAGTACTAATTTCAAAGACACAATAACCTCTGGTGTTACATAAGTAATCATTATTAATTTCGTTTAATTACTAAGCTTTTACTTGCCATATTAGTTACGAGTATAAGTATAAAAACAATAAATTCAAATCGCGTTAGGGTATGTAAACCAAAATTCACTATTTTAATTTGTCAAACCGGCCATTATACACCCTGACTTTTTAATCACCATCCAAATTTTAATATGTTGATCTTAAGTGAAAATAATTAAATACGTGTTTTTTCTTTTAGTATCCCTCAATACTAAAACATTAAGATATGACATCGCAAAGCCGTCTACAAAGTACCGTACCTACGCGCTGAGTGCTCTGACATGCTAGATAGCTACCTGCTAGATACCTATTTTTTTTCATAAATGGACTTATTTACACACATACACATACATATCTTCACGCCAAGTCCCTTACGGGGTAGGCAGAG
>NJDD01006410.1:0-23136 GCA_002245505.1 Calephelis nemesis | reverse complement strand
AACGAGCAGTGTTGGAGAGCTAAATATCAAATTAGTAGACTACGCGGGCGAAGCCGCGGGTAACAGCTAGTATATAATAAAACTAAGTTGATAAATTATATAGTGCAATAGCCCTTTATGGCCCGAGGGGGGCCTCGAACAAGAAAGTTCCCGTTTTAACTTAGGGGGCGTATTTTTGAAGATATAGGTAAGGGCTTTTCCAATCCCTCAACTTAAAAATTAAGTGAAATGGTGGAGCCATCTGTTGTCGAGTAGTTGAACTCTATTCAGAACAACGATTATTTGAGTTGCGTTTCGAATAAGCAAATAGTGTCAAAAATGAGCGAATGTTTCAATATTTTATTAATTACGTCACAGTTTATTTTTTTTATTTCAACTACCGCGTAATCTCATATCAACTCCCGGGCGAAGCCGGGTATTATAGCTAGTTTGTTCATAATTATTTCACTTGTGCACTTTGACTGTACAAAATCGAATTAATAACCACTTAAATTAATCAATTATAGGTACTCATAATTAACAAGAAGTTTATTAATTACGAAAAATCACGACCTTCTTCCGTAGTCAAAAAATGAGTAATTAACTACGATTGAATTAAGAGTGCGGGGCCTCAACCCGCACTTAAAGTGACACTCTTTTTGTACCTAATAGAAATTAACTCCAGTGTTGTCTCCTGTTAATTTATTACTTAAAAATAAGAGTAAGTTATAATGCCTGTCTTTTCTATCGCAATATGCGATGTCAAGACGTCATTAAGACAAAGTTTTACTAAGCATCAATCTGCTGGTACACAACCTATTATCGCATGCTAAAAGCCATATTATTACATTTTGCGACGTCATGGAGGCCTTACTTATAAAGTCTTATTTAGCATCAGACAGATCAGTCCGCTTGCCATTACACACAGCTGGATCTCACAATCCCATCTCAACGTTATGTTATGTGAAATAAAGATGATTTATTATTATTATTAACGTGGGGCCGCATATTGTCAGATGTGGTGCACGGAGACACAGCGTGCATCATTTCGGGGTTCACGTGGCGACAAGCCATCACGACCGGGTGGGCAAGAGGGAATGGCCACCCCCGTCCTCCGCGGGCTCCCTACCAACACCCCACGCGCGCCAACCGGCCCTGTTCCCCCCTGGGACAGAGAGGGGTACTGAGGAGCGGCCTCCCTGGTCTAATTACTTTCGCCGGGGCCAAAAGCCCTCTTACATTATGCGATATTATGACGGTCTTACTAAAAATAAGTCTACTTCCTACCTCTCCATGAAAACTATAGTAAAAGTTACATACAGTATCACGTTCCTCTCTTTCAATCTCCCTCCAGGCGACTGTGGGACTCTTAATAAAATATAAATATTTTTTATACTTAGGTAGGTATTTTTTCTGACATTGGAAGACAAACAAGCAGACGGATTTCCTGATGGTAAGAAATTCACGCCGCCTAGAGAAACCAAAGGTGGTACTGGTGCGTTGCCAACCTGAGGCCGGCCGAGCAAAGGTAAGTTTACCGGCTACCTTACCCACCAAACCGGAACACGTCATGACGTTATGGCGGCAGGAATAGGTAAGGCGGCGATACCAATCCGGATGAGTCGCTGCGAAACTTTACAACCTCGTCAGATGTCAGGGTGCTAGTGATGGTAAGCCTATGCTCGCCTTTTACGAGCTGCCTGGCACGAAGGCAGATGGTCTATTCTGCGAAGGAGTCCGGACCAACACGGGGAAAAAGTAAACGGGTAAATGGGAGTAAAAAAAAACAACGAAACGGACCTAGTATGTAAAAGACAAAACTAATTGAGTATTTTAATTTTATTTTGAAATGTCAACTGCTTTTTTGTTATATAAATATATGTTTTTTACCAGAAAAATTCATGTTTATGTTCATGTAACAACTTAGATTTACATTCCAAAGAGAAAAGTAAAAGACTGAATGCGGTAGGGCTACGCCCCTTCAGTGCTCTATTTATTCTAGTCTGCCTAATTGAATTTTGTGATAATAAATATTGTATTTTTTAAAACAAATAAAAATAGTTTAATGCATATTTAATGTTTAACAAAAATGCATGTGGTGTTTTTGATGACCAAATTTAATAAAAATCTATGTATAACTAAACCGAAGCTAAAAAACAGCACAATATAGCCAATTATTCTATGCCACATTAAGTAAATAGATACTTAAACTTATTAAACCAAAATAGCATTGACTGATCGCACACTTACTTATTGGTTACAAAAAAGAAACGATATTACATTGCACATTCGTCACAAACGTGCAGAAGCGATTGTCAGATGTGTACGGTGTACCAAGTCCCAAAGTCAAGACGCGGAAGTGTAAACCATAGATTTATCATTTATTACATCCTAAATCTATGGTATAAACCATTGACCATTAAGTATATGATTGATCTCTAAGTATATGGACATGAAATACCTACAAAAAAGCTTGCCATTGGCTACTAAATATGGCTGCCATTCTGACATTACAAGGCTGTCCAGAAAAAGTATAGAATCGATATCGATACATGTGACGATTGATAGTTAAGTTTAGGTAAACAAAAAAACTCTTATCATTTAGTAGGTACTTGTCTTAATGTCCGTTCATAGTTCTAATTTTAAAATAAAAAAAGACGGGTTGCACTCCAGGAGTGCCTGTAGTAGTGAAAACTTGAATATTAACGTTGTGCATTTTTGATATTTTGGAATGCTAACCATTTTTCAATTTTGCACGAATAGCTTTAATTATCAGTATGAAAGTACTATAATTTATGTGGTGGAATACAATATTCATTTATTGCGTTATCGTACACAAACATGAGAACACGAACATTCGCGCAAGCGCCCTGCGCCGTCTTACGAATTTTCGATGAGGTCACGTGTTCTGACGCGAGTTTAAGTTTTTACCCATTCCAAAAAAGTGCGCAACGCCGCTAAAGAAGTTTTCACTTCAAAATTTTATCTCTATATCTGACTTCGATTCTACACATTTTTTGTCTATTTACATCACATTTTTTGTATTCGTTTAAAAATATTTATCCCTACATTTGACTTCTACCTTACACACTTTTTATTATTACATTACTTTTTGTTTGTTTAGTATGTGTTAATGCGTGTGTCTTTAAATAGATTAACCGTCTAAAACACTTTTTACATTCATTACATTGGTATGGCTTCTCTTCAGTATGAATTAACATGTGTGTTTTCAAACATTGTAAGTGAGTGACACGCTTTTTACAAACTTCACATTGGTATGGTTTCTCTCCAGTATGAATTAATGTGTGTTTCTTCAAAGCAATTAATTGTCTAAAAGACTTTTCACATTTATCACACTGGAAAGGTTTCTCTCCAGTATGAACTAATGTGTGTGTCTTCAAGTCACATAAGTAACGGAAATACTTTTTACATACATCACATTGGTGTGTTTTCTTTCTATTATGAATTGGTATGTGTCTCTTCAAATCATCTAATTTACTAAAACTCTCACTACACTTATCACAATGGTATGGCTTCTCTTCAGTATGAGTTATAAAGTGTCTCTTCAAATGACCCAACCGACCGAAATTCTTATTACACACATTACATTGGAAGCGTTTCTCTCCAGTATGCCTTAACATATGTGACTTTAAATCAGGTAACCGTTTGAAAGACTTTTTACATATATTACATTGGTATGATTTTTCATCAGTATGAATTAAAGTGTGTACCTTCAAAATACCTAATTGAGTAAATTTTTTTTTACACACATCACATTGGAATGGTCTCTCTCCAGTATGAGTTAATCTGTGTACCTTCATGTTATTTAACTGAGTGAAACTTTTATCACAAAGATCACATTGGTATGGTTTTTCTCCAGTATGAGTTAACATGTGTGCCTTCAAATTAGATATCCGACTGAAGCATTTACTACAAACATCGCATTGGTGAATGTTACTTTTTCTTTGTGTCTTGCTGTGACTAGTCATATGGTAAATTAAATTTCGTTTGTATTTATATCTTCTTTGACAAATATCACAAATGAATAATCCAACTTCTTTTCTTTGCTCATTTCTTTTGGTTTTGGACAAACGGTTTCTCGTTAGCACAACTGGAGGTCGTTCCGCCAACAACGAGTTAGTCTGTGTTACTGCTTCAGTATCAACAACCTCACAGGAACTCTGGATTCTCTCCTTTTTATCTGTAAATTAATTCCATTTTAGAATACTACTAGTTCTAAGTAAAGTCCCTATGCTTGTTATATATCTGGAATTTTCTTCAATGGTCACAAATACTTGTGTACGTCTTATCTATACCAAAGACAACATAATATATTATGTTATATGTTTATATAATACATATATCATACACTAGACCGACAATCACCGTATTTTTTGTGTAACTCAATTTTTGAGTACTTTCTGAGACAACCGATGTCACTGCAGGTAACGAATTGTTAAATAATGACGATTTGTAAAAATGCGTGGAACTGATCTGTAAATTAACGCATTACTTACATTTGAAAATATATTCCTAGCTCTATATATAGTCCCTCCCGTAGTCTTATACAACTGATCAATGGATTGTCATGTGGTTTTCCACAATGGACACAGAGATGTTAAAGATAATACTTATGACTTGTTATAGTTCTGTGTAAATTATTTGAATTATGACATTACTTACTTAATATATCAATTCTACTTTTGTAGGAATCCAGGAGTACCCTATTTCTGAGGTCCTAGAAAGCTGAAATTCAGTACGTTTTTTGTTGTAGTAGTAGTGGGTACAAGGTCTAATTTTAAATGTTGTTCTTGCCTGCATGCTAATATTAATTTACTTACCAAACTTTAGCTTTCCAGGCCACTTGCACATTCCTAGGTTTAATTTTTAACTCTGATTTAGCTTTTAACTTATGGCTAAATTACTTTTTATTTGACAGTTTAACCCATTACTATATTAAACTTACGAACGTGCAAGCAACCCTAGGACTTCAGGAAGTACGCCACATAACAACCATCCCTAATGAAGAATGTTATCGATTTTATATTTTTATCTTATTACACTATAACATATCCTTTACCAAAAACAGGAAAATATGTTCAAATCATTTTTGGAGTTTACTCCTTAAGAAACGATTTGAGTTATAAGGCTCGGTACGGAAATTTTATGAGTAAAATCGAGTGTAACACGAAAAGTTGAGGTGTTACGTAGAAAGAGACAAACATATATATCTGTAGGATTGAACGTGTAAAAGAATGAGGTGGAATACATTACACAGCGTATCTCATTCTCGGGATCTCCTCCTGCGCGATGCTTCGTAGTCTCCGTGCAGGAGGAGTCGCTATCAATCAAAATATTGACTATTTGGATCACACTTCTAATGTCTGCGATGATAATAATTTAAGAAGAATTAGAGCGTCTTTCACCATGTTCAAGTAAAGCTCCACGTAAGCTACTCGTCGATTAATGTGACAAGTAATCTACGATCGCATTTCATCACACCCGAGTAGCGTTAACCACCACATACTCTGGCCCGTAACTAACTTGCCACTTTGAGTGCCAAGTAATGTGTTTAATCGACGAGTAAGTAATCGCCGCGTCCTTTCCCCATCTGCTTACCAGATGTTCTGTGCGTAGTTTATATTACCTTTGTTGATTATTTTGCAAAAAAGGATAAGTACTTATTATTGATAAATGTCTTTGGTCAAGTTCATTGAATTAAAATTGGAACAAGCCTTAACACAACGAATTCCCGGATTTGCTTTATTTTGGCGGTCCTCCGAACCTAGCATTAAACTGGTTTTCTACTTTATGTTACTCCTTTTTCCATGTAGTGTGTTTGTTTTATTAACAATCACATATTTAAATTTTATTATCAAACTCGTTAATACTTCACGTTCCTAAATTGTGAAGTTTGCACTCCTTTCTCTTTTTACAGGATGCATGATATTTTTATCGTATAGCAAAGTATTGTAAATCGTATCCCCTCTATGGTGTAGCGGTCCTGCATCGGACTTGACTTCTTGAAGTCCCGTATTCGATCCTCGTGTTGGACATGTACCCTGTCGGCGAAAAGCTTGCTAGTGTCTTCGGCTAGTCGTGTTTGGCATGGTTGTCCCTCTGCCTATCTCTTCAGTGATATGGCCGTGAAGATATATTTTTTAATTAAACTGTAAAAGTACTGTAAATTACTCGAACAAAATAATCAGTACTTTATAAAATGTAAAACGTTTGTGTGAAGTTTTGTTTATAAATTAAATTAATGCGTATTTTGCGGTGCGCACTTTCGTTTGTCAAAATCTAGACAAATATTTTGACGTCTGATGTTTTTGACAGTAATGACCATGGTATTAGTAGGGAGTAACATTCCTTTCGTACACTCATTCCTTTAATCGCCACTTATGTGGCAAGTTGTTAGTTGACACTTTGCTTTTATTGGTGAAACTGAAGCAAATTACTCGGAACTTTTATTAGCCGAGTAGCTATGAGCGGCAAGTAATAAATCGACACTTTACTTGAGGATGGTGAAAAAGGCCCTTAACATAACTAAATCTGCTGTACGAGACATGTGTGCTGCAAGATACATTTCGTAAGAAGTAAACTCCAATCGTGCGTCGTAGCTGACACACACACACACATTTTTTTGATACGTCGCATAGTTTTGCAAATATTCAATATGTAGTTAAGTGAGCGACGCGAGGTCATATTCCCAACTATTTCTGATACGTGTTTGCGTCAAAAATTTTTCAATATATGGAATTCATTAACAAGTGTCTGAAATTAATGAAGCAGAAACTAAAACACTCGTAACAAAAAAAAAAAACAGGTGGATTCCCAAACTCAGGGACTACTCGGTCACCAACTCACAATCGATTTAACGAATTCGTTAACATTCTACATTTATGGGAGGATGCGTGAAAAAGTTACAACTTTCAGTTTTTTTTGATATTTAGTCCCGTGCCCCAAGATACCTTTAAAACACAGCCGTAACCTTAGACACGTGTATTACTAGTAAATTAAAACAGAAGTTCGCCTTACTAGGGACTAAATAAATTAACCGACTTGGTATTACATGGATCTCACATTACGGTTAAAAAATCTGAGCTGCGGGATTTTTTAAGGGTGTTTTTGACGCCATAATTTTTAATGAAATTTCTTCACGCCCATATCCCCGAAGAGGTGGCAGAGGCACAACAGGACACCCACAAGTATATATATTCTAGAAAAACTAACTCTAAATTGACTAAAAAAATTATATCATTGAGCTGAAATTAACAATTTAATTTGTTACAATCAGATGACACAACTGTTTAAAAGTTTTACAAAACAACGTAGAGAATCAAATTTAAGATGAACTAAGAGCTAAACACAATTGAAATAACAATGTAAGTAAATTAAAAACTAAAAATAGAATCGCTAGACGCTCGGACAGAGTTTCGACAATATGTTTACTTGGCTACGTGCGCGAGAGATCTGAAGCTATGGCCGGCCGGACACCTCTTATATACCCTCAAGTTATGAAAAAAAAAGTTAGTCTACAACAATATATATATATATATCGTACACAAACATGATAACACGAACATTCGCGCAAGCGCCCTGTGCCGTCTTACGAATTATGCATGCATTAACATGTCTCACCCAAAACAAACGGGTCAGTATTCAACATCATATTATATTAACCTTACTTACGAATGTCACTATTATCATAATAATTGATGTATTCATAACTACAGTCATCTTCACATAATATATCACACTTACCGTCGTCGCTACTATTTTCATGATTAAACTTTTGTTCAACGTGTAATTCATCATCACATTCTTTCTCTAGTTTCACTTCATTTTCATCAATATTTCGATTTTCTGGTTCCAGTTTTACATTATCACAACTGCTGACTGGTCCTTTAAAATTAATTAACGATGGTTTATTAAGTATACTAGGGGTACGTAATGATGGCCAGTTCGTCATTTGTAGTACCTAAGTAAACATATGGTAGGTATATTTTATTTTTAATAAATCTTCACACTCATATCCCCGAAGAGATGACAGAGGCACAACAGGGTACACGACTAGTTGAAGACACTAAGTCCCACAATGTGATAGATGGCAAACCTATTGCCAACCAGGGATATATCCAATCCCGAGCAACATTTTTAATTAGAAAAAATTAAACTTGAACATTAATGTTGTGCATTTTTGATATTTTGGAATGGCTAGAGAATAATTTTGAACAAATTGAATTATTTATCAGTACTGGTGCACGCCCATTAGTCGAAATTCGACCATAATTAATTTTAATAACTTGTTGATAAGAACGCAAACTTCATTTCTCAAGACCAAACACTAAACTTAATGAATAGTTAGTGCGCCATCTGTGATTTTTTATCTTTATGATCAATATATTTGTTTGCGTGTGTCAAATGCATAGTAGTGTGGGTAACGTTTTATTTATTGATTTACTACTTTACTGTACTTTATAAGCATAATTATTGAAAAATATTAGCGTTCTGCACTTCTCCTACACGTAAACTATAAGTGTGCCAATTTTATGCTCCTGCGTCCGCGCAATTTTCGTAAAAAGAGATCCAAAATTTTGGCATCACGTATTAATATATAGATGAAAATACTATAATTTATGTGTTCTAATACAATATTCATTTATTGCGCTATCGTACACAAACATGAAAACACGAACATTCGCGCCAGCGCCCTAAGCCGTCTTACGAATTTTCGATTAGGTCACGTGTCCTGACGTGAGTTTAGAAATTTTTACCCATTCCAAAAAAAAGTGCGCAACGCTGCTAAAGAAGTTTTCACTTAAAAAAAATGGCTCCCGCGACAGACATATTGCATTAACATGTCTCACCCAAAACAAACTGTCAGTATTCAACATCATATTATATTAACCTTACTTACGAATGTCACTATAATCATAATAATTGATGTATTCATAACTACAGTCATCTTCATTGTGTAGTGTATCATCAATTTCTTTCTTTGGTTTCACTTCATTCTCATTGACAGTTACATTTTCCGATTCCACTGTTGACTCATTTAATGTATCTAAAACAAATAACGACAGGTATCAATCACCTGTGATCTGTGTTAACAAGTTTTTTTCAGGTTGTTTTTTTTACATGTGTAATCATGAAACCCGCACATGGCACTCTAGATGGTAAAAGACACCTGTGGCCTGTAGATACCATAGACCACATGTTGGTTCAGGCTCCTTTGCAGAATAGACTATCTGCCTTCCTGCAGGACAGCTCGTAAAAGGCGATGCTTGTTCCGGTTCGGAGGGTACGGTAGCTGGTAAACATACTTTTGCTCGAGGCCTAACATCTCGGCCTCAGGTTGGCAACGCACCTTTACCACCTTTGGTGTTTCTAGGCGGCGTGAATTTCTTGCCATCAGAAATCCGTCTACTTGTTTGCCTTCCAATATCATAAAAAAAAGATGCTATAGGTGCATCACTGTCCTGTGGCAATAAAATAAATAAAACCTAGTCTAGACAGAGCCATTTGAACCGACAGGAATAGGTAATGCGTTACATGGTGAATACCTCTACCTAGCCAACTTGCTGCACAGTACTTTACCACCAGTGGTAAAGTTGTTCAATTATAACTTATGTTTGCCTTCAAGCTGCTTGGAAAATACATATGGGGAAAGACAGGGAAAGAATTTGGCAAAAATTATATCCATCATGACTATTCTGGGTCAGTAATTTAAAAATTATGATACAATACTACATTTTTGTATAAATACACTAATCAACAAGATCAGTATACAATGCATAATATAACTTGTTATTTTAATAAACTGAATTTTTATATCACTACATCCATATCTGTATACTTTTACCATCAAGATTATCTGAAATCCATATATTTGTACCTAAATACTTGATGAAGATCTGTTCACATTCCAGCACTTGTCTCTTAAACTTATTAGCATCACGAAGTCTCAATATGCAACTTTCACAGATCAGTCTACTAACATCGTTGGCTTCCTTTGACTTTGAATTAGATATCTGTAAATAAAAAACAAGGCTTTTCCATGTGATAGGATAGCAAATAAGCATATGACTGTCCTGAGAGAAAACTGTGGTTTGTCTATACTAATATTATAAGGGGAAAGGTTTGATTTTTTGCTTATTTGAAATGAATAGGTCTAAGAAATAGGAATAGTAAATGCAGATGGTCTATTCTGCAAAGGAGCCGAGACCAACACAGTGGAAAAATGGAATTCTAATTCTAATAAAATGAAAAATTGTAATTATACTACTCATGTACATGTTGTACATGGCACAAAATACAGAAAATGACATAGCAAGTATTGATTTTTATTGTGTTAAAAATTACAAGAAATTTGTTACAGCTGAAACAGTCTACAGGCAGAGATAGCGACCGACTAACATTCACACTGCCCTGTCACACTGGTGTGACGGTAAAGAAAAAAATTTACTTACTTTCACATTAGTGTGAAGGAAAGGTAGATGAATTTCTGACCATAACTCTTTCAATTTGAGTACTTTTTCCTTACATTTATGTAGTCATGTATGGTAATCCACCTTCACACCGTTTCACTTTACAACTTGTTATTAATTAATCTCTTCTTTAAATAAGTACTAGATGTACATCATTTAATAAATGGTAGAGATATCAATATTCTACCATACATTTATTTATTCACTAACTCTTGTAAACTACATAATACTTAAAAAAATTAAATACTACCTTATGTACGTTTTTTTCAAAATCAAACTATCAAAGGAAAAAATGAAATTACACACCAGATAAACGAGCATGTAAGTTTTATTGGTAAGGGTAGTTATGATTACCCGGTTCTTTCTTGACAGAATAGTATTTTACAATAAGCCTGTCATATCTAGCATTTTACAATAAGCCTGTCAAAGCTACATCTCGATTCAATAGGGGACGAATTTTTAAATGAAAATCAATTCTACGCTGACAAAGTCATGGGCAAACGGCTAGTATTATTTACTGTTTCAGCTATTAACACTTACTGTTCGTAAGTACATATTACTAAAATAGCCAATCATTTTGTATCTGCTTCTCATCCAAAAGAGTGAACTAATTTTGATGAAATTAAGCTCAACCTCCAGATGCCCGAAAAGTTGCATACATTCATATATACTTACTTCAACTTACATATTTTCTTCTTCACTACATAGTATAAAACAAAGTCACTTTCCGCTGTTCAACGGACTTTGATGCATTTTTTTTCAATAGATGGAAACAGAAGCAAGGTTTATATATGTATAATAACATAGAAATTTTTCCACCAGTGTGAAACTGGGAAGGGCTGCCAGTATTAAATCAGCGAAGGATTTCTAGACAGTTGCTAATAGTAAGTTATGTTTCCAGTAAAGCTACATAAAGGTTTTGATTGTAACAGTGTTAAAGTAAGGAAATTGGTTTCTTGACGTACACATTCATGTGAAGATTTGGAAACCGTTTTCTTGTCTATAGCACTGGTTGATTAACAGTATGAAAGTTAGTAAATTTATTTCTTAACAGACACACCAGTGTGACAGGGCAGTGTGAAGGTAAGTCGGGCGCCACAGAGATAGGCCTTTTTTCAAGTGGTAGTGATTTTCATACTTAAGTTTTTATTAACTTTCATTATTTTTCTCAAATTTGGAATTTGCCATTCAAAATTTTACGTTTTATTTATATTGTACATGTGATTTAAGAGTAACAACTTATGATTTCGAGTATAAGAAAAATCAATGTTTAGGCAAACATAATGAAACAGCACAGAAATTTCAAGGCACATTCGACTCAAATGGAATTATCAACTTTATATTTTGACATAGTTACCTTAAGATTGAAAGTTTGTATTAACATTTCTTGGTAAACTTCTCTCTCGCCATTCCAATTATATTCTGCGACAATGTCTTTGTAGCAGTCTTTACTGTGACAACATCGGCATATCGCAGATCGCGCTTGCAAATCGTGAGTTTTTGTTTCCATTTTTTGCTGGTTGTAGTGCCGAGTGCTGACTGCTGAACACAGAGTAAAATATTAGTAATGCTGAGTACTGGAATTCCGTAACCAAAATAAAACTAAAAAAGGATAAAATTAAATGCGGTAGGTTTCAGAAAACTTGAGGTACTTACCTATATTGAATAGAAAATAGCAGTCGTATAATCAACTAAGTAGCTACGAATACAAACGATTTTGCTTTGTTTGTTAATTCCTTAATGCCTTCCTTAAGGATTAAAAATTTAAATATTAGCGAAGACGAATAAGTTTGCACAAAGGTTTTAGTCTTCTACAAAAATATTATGGTATTGATAGTATGTATACATCATTGTAGATTATAGACAAGATAGCTAGTAGTTAAATACTATATTTCGCATTTTCACTAACAAATATTTTCAGTTTGTTCTCCCCGCATAAATCAAAAAGTATATTAATAAGGTCTGTTATCATATATATACAACATTTTGATCTTGCATACATTCAAAATGACATGTCTGAGTTGCTGTTTGGGGACAGCGGCAAAAAATCCAAACATTTTTATGGTTACCTGACCACACTGCAGTCTGTGATAACCCTAAGAATCACAATTGTCTATTTTCATTTAAAATTTTGGCGGGGTCGAGAGAAAAGTGGTTTTACGCTTGTTTTTTTTTCAAAATAAAAATAATGTCATCTTCCGTCACTTAAATGTCATAAAAAATTTTATTTTATAAAAATCAATTTCAGCTTTCCTGTAAATCCAGAAAATAATATTCGGAAAAATCAAGTAAGTATTTTGATTGTTTTATGATAGGACACTTTGCTTTGTGTAAAAATTAAAAACTCAGCAATAAAGTTTTCGGAAGTACTCAAGTACACTATACAAACGTATCTATATTATTTTTAAGTATCATTGTATCTACATTATTTCAAACTAGTTGTAACGCGAGACTCATTGAATAACAGTTTTGTATTTTCGGGTTGTTACGTTTTCAAAATACTTAAAGAAAATGCAAATTTAAATATTTGTATTTTTGCTCTAAGGTAAATTTAAATAATTGAATTTTTGTTGTATTTTGTTTTCAGGACTCTTCGAGAGTGAATTGAAGGAGAAATCAAGTGAAAAGTGGGTCTTTTTGGGTCACTTGCGTCTTTTTTCATATTTCTTTACACACCACATACGAAGATATGAGCAACTTACCATAATGAGCGAAGAACATTTCAAGCATTTTCAATTCAATTTCAATTTCAATTAAACTGCTATGTGATAATAAAAATTTGTTTAAAAAGGTATGTACATATTGCGTTTCTTAAATTTCATTTTCGATTTTAGCTTAACTGGTAGTGACAAAGAGTAAATACACCGTTTATCACCAACATACCGTAACTGCCGTAACTTTACCGGCTACACTACCCTCTGGACCGGAAGACAGTGTCAAACACTTATTACGATGGCAGGAATAAGCAAGATGCTGAATCTTTACCTAGGCAAGTTGCCACACAACGATCTTGTTGGTGATACCTCTTTAATAACCTATTTAAAGTTTGATGTTTTTTTTTGCGATTCTTCACATAGAATTTGGACCAACACGGGGACACTTTAAAGTAGTGTTTACGTTTTATATGTCACATTTTGTACCATTATTTTCATTGTTATTATAAAAGTAAATGAAAGGCTGGTACGACTAGCACTGGCCTTTGGCGCTAAGATAATTAAATTTAATTAAAAAAAAGAATTATACATGTTAAAATTTACATGAATTGATCTAACCCCAAAGTTACAAAATTGTTTTGCTAATTTTGTTGGTATTAGCAAATACACTGGTATAAGTCACAGACATAAATAATACACATACGAAAAATACGAATGTATAATTGTTTAATATGGTCGAAATCAAACATCGTTATTCGTCAACTTGGTTATTACGGGCATATCTAATATAATAATGTAATATAATAATATAATATAATAATATGTTAACCTCTCCATATCTTAACCAGCGGAGCCAGTTGCATAATGAATGATTTGTTTTGCTCTAAATTTAATACGTAAATTCCGTGTTTTTTGTCCGCGATGGAGTCCAAAACTACTAAACCGATTTCAATCAAAATTTGCACACCGTGTACAGTTTGATCCAACTTGAAAGATAGGATAGCCGATATCTCAATTTATGATAAAAAAAAACTATCAGAGCGAAGCCAGAACAGGCAGCTAATGATTGATATGTCCTAATAGTCGCTTAATCTTTTTCAGATGAAATCCTTTTAAAGTCGAAACTGCAAGACACAGCTACGTTTACAGTAAAAAAATAAACTTTTGAACGTAGTCAATTCGGATTTTCCAGACCTACGAAGATGCAAAAATTCGCTACGAGTATGAGTTCACGTATAACAGGAAGACTATAAAAAGTTTAAAATGCATTATCCTAATAAAGCTGCCGAAGAAGTTTTGTCGCCGCTTCTTCTTCTGTCTGGCTAGGTTTGGCGGCAGTTCAAAGTAGATACAATGTAGTACCTAGTTGCAAAGGTTTCGTTTTGCCGTATCTTCTCTTGACAGGCTAGATTTGGTTATGCTTGATAGAGCCAATAATATTAAATTTTTGAATTGAATAAAACATGAAAATTTTCACTTTTGTAAACAAATGCGCTATATAGGTACCCATAATTCATATGTTACCTAAATAAATATTGTTTATTTCATTTCGGTGTTTGATTATGATGTTTGTAAGTAATGTTAATTTTTAAGATAAGCAGCACGTTCTATCCTGAGGTAGCCTTTTTCTTCATTCATATATCATCACAAGAACTTCTGGTATGATCTATGTAACATAATGTTTTATTATTTTCCTTAATCCGAAACAAATTAAAGAGTAACTTTGCAGGGATGTCTATCACAAATTCTAGCTGTCTACAAAAATGTAAAGAAAATTGTTTTCTTGCAGATAGTATTTAAATTTAGTTCAAGTTGATAGATCTTTCTGCTAGCTACTCTAAAAAGCAAAGTACAGTACCTAAAGCAATTTGAGAATTTAAAATTCCCGCGCTTATAATAGTTTACCTCACGAAGCCACAACGGCGCTGGAGTATATTTGTATAAAGACGTGGTTGCATTTTTTTTTAAAGAGAGATACGCTTCTTCTCTTGTTAAAGAGTATTTATATTCTCTTGTTAAAGAGTATTTATATTCTTTGATATTAATAAACATAATCACAGTGTTGCCAAAAGGGTATTGTAAGAAATAACCAGAAATATAAAAAAAGTAACCTTTTTCTTTGAAAAATAACCTTTCCTTTTTTTCATGGAAAGGTATTAAAATTTAATAGAATATTGGTTGTATTGACTTTTAAAAACATAAATGAGTATTCGAGCACTTGCCCGAAATTTATATTTTTTATTGATATTGATACAAACAAAACATGATGAGACTAGAACAATTATATGAAATTTAAATAACGACTGAATAGTACGTGACGTACTCTAGTAAAAGTACGAATGAAGATTTCTACATCTGAAATTTTAAAATCAAATGTTCTTTCCTCATGTTGAAATGAAATTTTCGAAAATATTCTTTTGAAATAAAAGTAGGTTTGTGAAAAAAATAGAAAAAGCAGTCAGCCTTTACAATCATCATCAGTCATTATCCTTACTGTATTTTATTCTAGCATGCATTAATATTTTCTATGGCTCAAATGTTGTGGCATTTGGTAGCCGCTTTGGTAGCCATCAAAGCTGCAATTGTGTCCGTGTTAAATTTGTTTTTGTAGTTTTATCAGTTTTGATAGGCTAAAAACTCGTTCCACATATGCATTGGAAAATGGCAAAACTAGCAAAACCAATATTGAAGTCGCGGCGTTGTTTTTGTTTCTTTCTCAATCATCGTACCAATATTGTCGTAATAATTGTTTATATCTCCTCTCCTCTTGCCTTGAAAGAAATCAAGAATTTGTCGATTTGCTCAGGGTGAATTCATATTATTAGTAGATCAAGTTAAAACCATGACAAACATGATCACTAATACCTAAGTCATGAAAAGAAATCAAACAATTTTTTTTAAAATCCACCATGTTATTAGTATGATAGTAAGCTGCTTAATAGAAGACTTGCGCAAAATTCTTGGCCCTGTTTTTACGTTTGTGTTAAACCTAAAATTCGACTCGAAAGCGTTCTTTATCCCACTCAGACATATGAAGTAGATAGGAAAATAAGAAGAATGTTTCCGATTCGAAAAAAGACGTTTTTCTAATACTTACTAAAAATGCAAACATGGTTGCTGAACCTATACCTAAATTATAGACTTCTATCGGATTGATAGAAATCGATACACTGGTTAGTGTGTATTGATTACTAAAAATCTCCCATGATTTGTGGATGAAACTTTAGATAAATGAACACCTTTTATTTCATAATTTTTGGCGGGATTGTGCAGTTATGATGGTATAACACGGTCATTTTAAATTGACGCATAACTAGTACCTATGGGAAGCCCTTCAGGGAAGCGTCCAATCCAATTAATGTGACCAAGTAGTATGTAGGCAGGTACAACACAGTCTATTTATCTTGACGCATCGCTAGCATGCGAGGCCCTTCCTGCCGAGCTTAGTTAATTTGACTGAGTAGTACTTAGTGGTGAGATTTGAATTAAACGTTGATTATTAGTCCGTAGCCACAACACACAGACATACACTATAAGTTGTGCGTACACTTGCCAATCTTCCTCAAAACAAAAAATACAAACACAAAACTTTGAGGGATAAGACAACAAAGTGGCGGGCGGAAACTACTCATCACTACCTACACGACGGCAAACGAACACGAATGAATTCGATCCGATCCGACTGATCGAGCGAGATAAGAGTGGTGTAAGTGTGAAAAAGTAAACAACGTGTTGTTCCAATAAAGACGGCTGTGGTTTTATTAGAGCTCTACTACTGTGAGTACTGCTGACGAAGCTTGCCAACACGAAAAATTCAAAAAGGAGCCTTCTGTTTTACGTCGCTTTTATGTAAGAAATTAAAAATTAATTCTTCAAATTCCGAAAAATCACTTAAAAGGAACCTTTTCATTGGTGTAACCTAAAAGTAACCAATACAGTTCAAATATCACCTAAAAGGTTACAAAAGTAACCTTCTGGCAACACTGCATAATCAGTAAATAAATAGGTACCTACTTAATAAAAAAATTAAGTCAATCCCGGTCCTTCCTTCTTCTTCTTTTCTTTTGGTAGAGATGTTTCAACTCGATTTGCTAACTCGAGCCCACTAGAGTTTGGTCCAACTCGAATCAACTCGAGTTGATTTTTCTTTAACTCATATTAATTGTTACTAATTGCACTCCCCGCGACATCGCTGAATACGTGTCGGCTGAAGCTAAATGATAATTTGTAATTATTTTAATTGGATGCAAATGACCAATAAATCCTGTCGCAGATTTGAGGTTCTAGTGGAGTGCCCGTTGTGTTGTGTTGTGCTTACTGTGACTTTTGATTTAGAATAGACTGTGATATTTGTAATGGTATGCTTTTGATTTGACAAATACAAATATCTTTATTCAGCTAATAAAATGTCAAAAATAAATAAGACGTAATATAAAGGAATTGTTTTTTTTATTATCAAAATAATTACATTTCTTCTATCTATTCTACTCAATTGATTTAAGTGCTATTATATGAAGGACCATTTTAATAAAACAACAAATCTTACCTCTCTACTTTACCATCACGGAGTGCTGGCGGAGTAGCGAGGTAAGAGTTGTCGTTTTATTTATGTTTATTCTAGAAAACATTTCTTATCGCATTGGATTCGTTAAGAAACAAAAAAGTAATTAAAATTGATAAAAACAACGAAAACATGGCTGACTGTAAGTCATCTTAGTTTATTCGAGTCAACTAGAGTTCAGTTTGAGCTACTGAAACTTTAACTGAATTGACTTAAGTTTAACCCCAGTCGGCACATCACTATTTGGGCTTTCCGGTTGCAGTGTTGCCACTTCTAATTTTTTAGCGCCAGATTAAATGCAAAAAGTCGCCAGATTTCATATATTTGCATTATTTGAATATGCAAAAAAAAACACCAGGAGGCTGATTCCGTATATTATTTTTAGTGATGATCACTGGGTAAAGTGTACAACAATTAGCTATCAAATGACGTATTTTATATTTGCTATCTCCTGTGACCAACAATAATTCTGAGTAATTCAATAGAGATAGCAAATACAAAACACGTAATTTGACAGCTATTTTATGTACACTTTACCCAGTGATCATCACAAAAATGATACAGAATAGCATAGCAGATTCTACCGGATATTTTTTGTTTATTTCAGCATTGGTTTTTGCGTTACTGAAGTTTAGGTTTGCATCAAATTACATGAATATTAAAAATCGGGTATAAATTATTAAAAATGAGTCGTAAGGCAAAATAGAAAGTGATGTCTAGATCTTAGGTAAAGAAGTGGTTTATTTATTAAGGCTCATTAAATGAGTAATTTCTACGTGAATTCTTTACTTGTGTACTTTGAACAAAACTGAACAGTACAAAATGCCACTTAATTTGACTAATTTTACTCAATACTTACACGAAATTTTATAACTACCGGTTACCATATTTTCTCTGAATTATGTCAAAAAAGCATTGAAACATGGTTATTTTTTTGTTTAAAACATACCTATGTTAACAGTTTTTATATGAATATCCAGATCAAAGACTGAAAAATAGTATTTTATCAAAAATAAAGTTCAAACTGCAAATTAAAAACAATTAGGTACCTACTCATTCGAAAACCATTTATTTTATATGAATTTTACATAAATCATATTTGTACATTCTCAACTTACATAGGTACTTATTAATTAAACTAATAATTAATCTCTATAAAGCATTCGGAAATATCAACTATCTCTGTTTTTAAACTTAGGTACTATTATAGATATTTAAAAATATTAGATAAAGCAGGTTAATTAATGTAGTAAAAAAACAGTAGCAGTCGTGGGACTGCCGATAGAAGTGAAAACGGAACTATTAAGTTGAGAGTAATTAAAAACTATATGAAATTTTTTATGTTTTATTTCTTAGTTACATATCATGGGTTAAACAAATCATGAACAAAATATAAATACAAAGTGGTTGAAAAAATAACTAATATACAATTATCCTGTCATTCAGAAATAGTCGATGTATTAGTGTATAAGTGTACACAGGCTACTGCGCGTGCGCTAGTCTAGCTCTCCATAGCTAGAGATATACTATTATCATTAGCATGTCGGTGACGCGAACCGAGGATTTTACCCTCTACCAAAACTCTCAACGCGCCTAAAGAAGTTTTCACTTCAATTCTTGAATATTATTTTGAAAACAAATTTGGTAGGTGATATATATAGGTATATTTTTTTTTATTTTTTGATAATAGTTTCACAAAGTAAATAGTTTAGATTTTTTGATAATAGTTTGATAGTAAATAATAGTTTCTCAGTTTTCTAATGCATTATTAACTTTTTTGGAGTAAAGTTATTTTTTTTAAATTTACGTAAAGTATCTTTATCTTTAAATATTGACATCTGTGTGGAACGGTGAAAATCTGGAAGGGAATGTTAATTCCATCGACCACACATCCCAATAGACGCCTATTCTTTATAATTTTGCTTTGAAACAATTCTGGCAAATAGCTGAGGTGCGGGTAGGTGAGGCACTGCTTTCTTATTGGCCCTTGCAATGACAACACGTCATATTCATAAAAAGATATGTAAGATTAGGGATGAGACATATTTAATACAAACTATATATTTTATCGATATGCTTATTTTTATTTTTTAAAGTGCGACATTATAACGGATTATATCGCATTTTGTTATTGCACGTCACATCGCAGCTATGCAACTCAACGTCTCAAGGTCACACATTTTTGCGGTTGAGTAATATCCGTACTTGAATATATTAGGTCCTTACATATGAAATTGGCATTTTGTAGGGGAGGAACGTAAGTCGAATATATTTAATGTAATTTATTTATTTAATCAAAGCATGTATGCATAGGAAACAATGGTTCACATTGTTTCCTATGCATATTTGCCATTTCATAGGCAATTCATTGATCCCTCTACTAAAAACCATTCGAACGGGAGTAAAATATTTGAACGTGGTTTGGACTGCCCCCTCGAAATTGATTTTTTTCTTTTGCTAAACGTTATTCAAATTTTAAGAAATGGTAATCTGTTGGAGTTAGGTTCAGGTGGACACTTTTTACGTTCCAATTGATACTCTTCTAATTGAGAAGTCGTCTGTTGTGCAGTATGTATTTTAGCATTGTCATGAAGCAGTAGTGGCGTAAAGTGAATAAAACAATAAAAAATCCCGACCCGGGATTCGAACCCGAGACCTCATGCAGTCAAGCCCAACACCCGGACCGCTCGACCACAGAGGCGATAAAACAATCTTCTGTAAAATATTGAGATTTAATACCCTTTTATTTGGAATTCGGAAACCAATTCTCTCGTCTGGTTTCTTTAAATCAAATTAGATTTTTTATTTTATTATCTTGTGATACCTGATATAAAAGACATACTTATCAAATTGAATTGTTTTTATTCATTCGAGTAATTCTCACCTGAACTACAGAATATCGTCAAAATACTGTAAACAAATTAGTTTTAAAATTGTCTCAGCCCTTTGAAAGATTTATGGCATACTGACCGCAACACCGCCTATCAGAACCAGTGTTGAATTTATATCACCCAGATAGCCACGTAATGCACTTAAAAAAGTTCATTAAAATCGGCTCAAATATTTATGAGTTATTCAATGACATATAACAGCGCCCTCTACCGCGTTTAGTTCAGTACCGCGTCCGGGTCTGCTGAATAGATCACCTGCCCTCTGCCAGGCACCTCGTAAGAGGCGAGCACAGGTAAATCAGGTAATTGTCAACAAGATAACTGGTCAATAGAATGGTGTGCAGCAACTTCCCTGGGTAGTTATGCACCACCTTACCCATTCCTGCCGCTATAATGACAGTGTCACATTCCGATTCGGAGGGTAGGGAAGCCAGTATATTTACACAAAACGCCTTATATACCGACCATAGGACAGCAACGCACCTGTAACGTCAATGGTATATATAGGCCATTATTATCTGTTACCATTAAGAGAGCCGTGTACTTGTTCGCTGACTTCTCACATAAAAAAGAGTAACTTTCCACTATCCAGTAGCCAACTCAAAAGTACGTAGAGTAATGAGGTTTTATTGTTTCTGTCAGTGCTTAAATTTATCGATAAAATACATAAATACCAACATACAGTACCGGTACAAGACCGGTATCCTATTGAGGGTAAATAAATAAAAATGTCGATAAAATAGATTTGCACATTAGTCCATCACTAGCTGTATGCAAACGAAAGTGATAGCTTAAAAATCACATGTGTAAGAAAGAGATGTAAACACGAATCTAACAATAATCGACCAGTATATGATGAACTCCGATAAACATCAAATTATTTAAAATGTAATTATGAATGTTATTATTTTTAATCAACCAACGGAAAGTTTTACCAACTTTTCGGTAAATTGAAATGCGGTTGTCTTTATCGTACCATTTAATTGAACAAACAGTCATTTTTAAATCTATTTTTTATTTTTTTATACAATAACGCGACAATGTTTACAGGTCACAAACCTGGGGGGTTACCATAAGCTCTTAAAACAGTATTATTTTAATAATACTAATTGTCATCGGAGAAAGACAACCTTATGACGTATGCCATAAAGTTGCTTATAAAGACGGACATTTAGCAAGATGGAAATAATACTAATAAGCGATCATGGTAGGGCCCCAGGTCGATACTGTTCATATCTTTTTAAGTAATAAGCTACATAAGAACAATTACACTTATGTGTTGACAGAAACTGGTTGCCTTCAATGCGGCGTCTATTGGGATGTGTGGTCGATGGTTAATTCCTTTTCAAATACGCGTTTACAGATTCCATATTAAAAAAAACACTAAAAACCATCAAATAAAAATGGCAGTGACACATTAAAATGTTGACCAATAACAAAAAGATAAGAACTATTTTTGAGTAAACTAAAAGATTAATTCTAAGGCACACACAGTATTATTCAGTTAATGGAATCCACACTAATATTATAAATGCGAAAGTAACTTTGTCTGTTTGTCTGTCTGTCTGTTACCTTTTTACGCCTAAACCACCCAACCGATTTTGCTGAAATTTGGTATGTAGATAGTTTGCATTCATGAGAAGGATATAGGCATATTTTTTTTTGGAAATTCAATCCCTAAAAGGGTTAAAAGGGGTGGCAAAGTTTATTTGAGAAAAATATTTTTATTGCACATTTTTGCATGAAACTTCGAATTAATGCTTTTTAGTACAAATAATGAAATACGTATTTCAGGGTTTTTCGAAATTCACCCCTATTGGGGGTTAAAGGGGGTGGCAAAGTTTGTACGAGAAAAATATTTTTTTGCACATTTTTGCATGAAACTTTGAATTAATGCTTTTTAGTACAAATGACGAAACACTTATTTCAGGGTTTTTCGAAATTCACCCCCATTGGGGGTTAAAGGGGGTGGCTAAGTTGGTCTGGAAAATTTAATTCTATTGAAATATTTTGCGTGACACTGAAATAATGCTCTGTAATACAAATTATGAGATACATATCTAAGCGTTTTTTGAAAATCAACTCCTATGGGGGTTAATGGGGGTGGCACAATTTGCGTAGGAAAAATATTTAACAGTAATTTTTACCATAAGTCCATAACAATGAACCACGTACTAACATCAGTTTATCATTAACGAAAAACACAAAGAAATTATGATACACATAGTAAAATAGCAAATATTAATATCATAATCATAGCAAAATTGGTTAAAAATCCCTACTAACACTATAAATGCGAAAGTAACTCTGTCTGTCTGTCTGTTACGCTTTCACGCCTTAACCAGTATACCGATTTTGATGAAATTTGTTACAGAGATAGAATAGACCCTAAGGAACAACATAGGCTACTTTTTATTGCAAAAAATAGGGGAAAATGGGTAAAAAGAGGGGATGAATGTTCATAAGTATATTCGTCATTTTTAAAGCTGTAACAGTGAAACTTTGGGGGGTCATTGGCCAGAAGCGTGCACGTCGCGATCCCTGCCAGTTCATTGGACTGC
>NJDD01006409.1:0-10518 GCA_002245505.1 Calephelis nemesis | reverse complement strand
AGATATAATTGCTGTTCCACTACATCGATGTGCTTACAATCACAATTGATTGGCTTCAACACGTTTTTATGTAAGCAGTCATGAGAATGTAATATCAAACGAGGAGCAAAAAAACTTCGATTGTGACTTGTACTTATATACATGACTTTTGTTTTGTATGTGGCTATACAATACTATATACTATGTATATAGTTAGAGCCACATTGAATGGTCTTAGCTATGTCAAGCTAAGACCATTCAAGAAAGGTTTAGAAGATTCCTACGACATACAGGACAATAGTGCAAATACGAGTTACACATTAAGACTAAATGGGGTGCATGTAAATTGCTTTCTTTTTGTTTATAAAAATTAAAGGCAATTCCTATTGTTTTGTATTTCATTATAAGTGTAAAACTAATTATATGTGATTAGCTGTTGCCAGCGGTTTTTAATTAGTGTAAAATTCTTTTTTAAATAAAGTAACCAATATTTCATTTTGGATTGGATTTGATCCAACTTTCATGAAATCTCAATAACTGAGAAACTATCAGATTCATAATGTTACCACAGAAAGTAATACATATTATAATATGCTTTGCATTTAAAATAAAGTTCACAAGCTCGTTTTAGATATGTATGTATCTTTAGAAATGTTTATACGTTTCTGAACATTCCGAACTTCAACTTGAAAATTTAGACTATTAAAACTAAAGATTGTTTTATCTGTAATTTAATTTTATTTCAAGAAAACTGTTTTTTTTCATTCATGCTACAAAGTAAAAGGTAACTTTACTAAGATAATATTATTACGTTTGGGATGTACAAATGCAATGAAGTCCATTAGTCCTTATAAGTACCTAAGTACCTACTATGTACCAATGCTCCTGAAAATTTCGGTTTCTATACCGGTGTGAAAGACTATTTACACTGGCACTTATGTATTTTATATGGTATATAAAAAATACAATTAAGTATATAAGTGAATAGTATAATCCTCAACATTCCATTGAACATTCGTTGGCGATGTTCAAGCTACAGCCAAATCTCACGCTAAATATGCGTAGAAGTTAGAAAAGATGTTTAGTATTGTAAGGTTTTTGAAAGAAATTCATGATGTTTGACCATTTAAATTGTATTTAATGGTAATTCTGAACAAAAAAATATAAATACTCTTTAGTTGCGTACTTTACGCGCTAACAAATATGCTTGTCTATGCTGTAAACAACAACGTTAATTTAACAGTTCAAATAGTTATGATTGTAACACAAATCGCTAAGAATTATTGTAGAGGCTACCAAAAATTATTGACACTTCGTTGTTAAGCTTTATCGACCGAAATCGGTCGCAAAGTAATGTTGAGACTGCCACCCCTGGACACCTTACCCACAGAATATTTTGGATTCAAAGCAAGTTGGCTGTTAATTTCAGAAAAAGAACGCTCTATTCAAAATTTGACTAATCAGCTATATGCAAATGAAAGGGACATATGTCAAAATAATGGATATGTCAAAGGAAACGGGATAAATTCAGAAGCTTTATATGCAAAGACAAATCAATGTAAGAAAAATAATTATATCAAGAAGAATTTAAAATGTAATTATTGTAAAGAAAAGGGGCACAGAGTCAGAAGTTGCAAGAAATGGATCCAAGATGGCAGACCGACCAAGGAATCGAATTCTGTAAACATGAATCTGACAATAATGACATTAAATTTGGCAGACTTTAGAGAAACAAAAGACACCGAAAATTGATGGAAAATTGGTATGTTGACAATGGAGCAAACAGCCACGTTACTAATAGAGGAGATCTGTTTCATAATTTTACATATTTTAAAAGCCAGCACACAGTGACCGGCGCAAATGGCCAATGAATAGACGCCCTAGGTATAGGAAATATACTAGCAGAGGCAGATGTCAATGGCAAATCAGAACAGATACTGCTAAAAGATGTTTGGTACGTTCCTAGTATTAGTAGAAATTTATTCTCAGTACTTGCCACTCATGACAGAGTAGATAATAGTATATTTGAATCTACTACATTAAATTGCACACTTAAAATAAATGGTCAAACAAAAGTTATTGGCAGTCGTAACAAGTTTGGTGGATTATACAAACTCAAGCTGAGATGTTTAAAACCAAATATCAATGTAAACCAAGTATCAACTACTTTAAATTTATTGCAGTTGTACCATGAAAGGTTTGGTCATCAAAGTAAAAGTCATGTAAAAAGACTCAAAGAACGAGAGTTTAACATTAAATCGGTAGCAACAAAAGAGCTCTGCGAAGGTTGCATCTTTGGTAAAGCTCAGAGATTAAAGTTTGGAACCAGAGAGAAAGCAACACGCCCAGGAGAACTGGTATACGCAGATGTGTGTGGATCATTTCCTTATTCAATTTCAAAGCTCAGATATTTTGTGTTATTTAAGGATGACTATACAAGGTACAGATTTGTATATTTTATGCGAGAAAAAGCAGAAGTACACGCTAAGCTGTTATTAATGTTAACTGAAGTAAAGGCAGCTGGATATATTGTTAAAGAATAGTTTAGCGATAATGGGGGTGAATTCCAAAATAGCAAAGTACAAGCCATTCTCGAAAAAGAAGGAACTAATCAACGGTTTACGATGCCGTACACTCCTCAACATAACCCAACAGAGAGAGATAACCGGACCGTCGTAGAAATGGCGCGAAGTCTGATGCACGCACATGCTCAGATTCCTACAGCTTTATGGGCTGAAATGATCTCGACAGCGGTATATATTTTAAACCGAACAGGTCCTACTTGTATTGATGACAAATCACCTTATGAGCTATGACACCGTAAGAAACCGAGATTGAATCATTTCAGAATAATTGGATCACACTGTTATCCACATATTCCTAAAGAAAGACGGAGAAAGATAGACCGAAAAGTACAAAAAGGAATACTAATCGGATATGACTCTGACGATGGCTATCGTATATGGGACAGTAATTCTTTTAAACTAATAAGATCACGAGATCTTATTTTCGATGAAAGTCCTTTATTAGGTCATCTTGCAGATGTAAAATCTGATGTAACGGAAAGCAAAAATGAGACTAATTCTCCTTGTAACTTGTCCTTGTGTTATCGAAGCAGAAGGTAGAATGTAGCTAAGGGAACGTTCAACCCTTAAGCCACCCGCTAGATATAAAGAGTTTGTCTGTAACGTTTGTTCAAACATAAATCCAATTTATGATTTGCCGCTGACTGAACCAAAAACGTACAAAGAAGCAATGGCATCCAATGATTCGGAAAAACGGCGTAAAGCAATGGATAGCGAGATTAAATCCTTACGAGAAAATGAAATATGGGAAATGATAAACTATGGAATCACATATAAGCCTTCTACTGCAATTCCTCGCTTACAATGTTTTAGCGACGCTGATTTTGGAGGTGAACTGGACGCTCAACAAGTGGCATAATATGCTTGTATGCCAACGGCGCTATTGCATGGCAAAGCAAACGACAGACCTCGGTTGCCATATCCTCCACAGAAGCGGAAATAATAGCTGCTAGTAAAGCCGCTCGCGAGATCATATGGCTGAATAGAATCATGCGATTCATGCATGGTGGTATGATAAAAACTCCGTATCTTCATATAGATAATCAATCAGCAATAAGATTAGCCTATGAATCACATAAACTGCATTCATTAAAATGTGTATGTGGCGCACACTTTGAAAGGAAAGATTTTAATGCGAATCAAAGTCGGCTGAAGATGTCTGCAGTACCAGCATTGAATTTGTGTACTAATCCGATTCCTGAAGAGTTATTGTCAGAATTTCCATGTCACATCCATGCCACACATATAACAGCCGCTATAAATTTTGAAAAATTGCAGACAAAGAATAAATCGGTTGCTAGACCAAGTTACATGGGTAATATTATTAATTTATCTTCACGCCTATATCCTCGAAGAGGCACAGGCCAACCAAGGTACCAATTACTAGCCGAAGACAATTAGTCGCGCAATTTGACAGGTAGCAAGCCTATCGCCAGCCAGGCAACATATCTAATCCCGGGCAACAATAAGTTTTACTTTTTTTGTTATTAACCTAAAATTTTTGACTTTATAATTTTGCTATTAGTTTTTTTATCTTAATTTTTTGCAGGGAATTATGAACCAAGCTTAAATTTATCGAATCAGGGACTAAGTGTCAAAACATTTGTACAATCACCTAAAAGAAAACAAACATGTTTTGTTACAAAGCCTTTTTTAGCATTAGAGACTGAACAAGCACGAAACCTTTCTGATGGTTACAAACAAATGTAGCTTTAGATATAATTGCGTCACTGTCCTATTGCAAAGGGCTACTCCACCTTTTAGACTGAAACACAATAGTGTTACTGACGTTATTGCGACAGGAATGGGTAAGGTTATAAATCCTCACTCAAGCAAATAAATAATAGGGTAAATTAATATTGTATTATAGTCTTTATGACACTGTAATAAAGATGATAAATCAAGGTTCAGGCTTGGAGTACGTTAGTTCACATTTTTAAATAATAGGACTAGAGATTTTGAAAACTTTCAGATTTTAAACTTGTGTAAGCAACCTATTACATTTAAATATCCCAAATCAACACGAGACAAATTGGTATATATATTAAGGAAATTAAATTAAAAATCTTTATACTTTACAATTTATTACACTTACAATTAATATTTTTATCAAATGTACATAATTTAACCAAAAAAATGGTTGCCTGTAAAGTCGGTTTTACGGGTGATGATTTTCCGTGACAACGTCTTTTTCTCGGTAGAATATTTATTGATATGAATATTATTAAAGAGTGGGAAAGAGACGCAAGGCATTCGCCGCTGCGGCAGGCATCTCTCTCGTTCGCTGACTCATCGTAACGTTACCGAGCGTTACACTTTTTCATGAGTGACTCCGAGCCGCAACCTAATTTAAGACGTTGTCACGTCAATAAACATATAATAATCAGTATATCTTTATTTCTTTGTTAATATAAAAATATGCACGTTAAAAAGTCTTTTATTTTCCTTTTGTCCTCTTGTGTTCATATTTGTCCAACGTCGCAGTTGTTAACTATTTCTAATTTATTGATTTATTTTAATTTAATTTATTACTATCCAGAATACGTTGGATTTAAATATGAATGCTGATCAGATCTAAAAGATATAAAATAAATTTGTGTTAACTTAATTTATACATACCACCAGTACCTATGGCCTAAATTTTATCGATATCGATAAAAATGAATACACTGCCCAGCAACTGTATTTTATCTGTGAGATTCGTACTTTCGTCAAAACTGACAATTACGTGACGTTTCGTTGGTAACATCAAAAAGTAAAGTATAATATCTGAGCGAGAGTACTCACTCGGACGTTCTTGTCAATCCAAACAGCGCAAACGCCAACTAGTTTTCATGAGTTGAAACAAAATTACCGAGATATGTAACCCCACGTACCTGCATACGTGGTACTTCTATACGCCGATTCACGATTTCACTTTAAATAACTACTTTATGTCAACTACATGAAATCACTAATATCCATTTATATATTATATTAATCAGTAATCACTATGGCTGAACATTTTGGTTCACAAACATGTATAATAGATGGCACCATTTCCCATACAATAAAGGTAGGAATTAGAGTAGCTAATATGTCGACACAGCATGGGTAACATAGTGCGATGCAAACTGATTGATTTTTTTAAAGTACTAAGCGAAGAGCAAAGTATAATATCTGAGCAAGAGTTCTGACTCGGACGTTCTTGTCAATCCCAGCAGCGCAAACGCCAACTAGTATTCATGAGTTGAAACAAAATTACCGAGATATATAACCACACGTACCTACATAGGTGGTACTTCAATAGGCCGATTCACGACTTCACTTTATATAACTACTTTATGTCAACTACATGAAATCACTATTAATATCTATTAATTATATATTATATTAATCAGTAATCACTATGGCTGAACATTTTGGTTCACAAATATGTATAATAGGTGGCACCATTTTCCATACAATAAAGGTAGGAATTGGATTAGCTAATATGTCGACACAGCATGGTATCGGCCCATCTCTTAAAATCATCGACCACACATCCCAATAGACGCCTATTCTTTATAATTATGCTTTGAAACAATTCTGGCAAATAGCTGAGGTGCGGGGAGGTGAGGCACTACTTTCTTATTGGCCCTGGCAATGACAACACGTCATATTCAAAAAAAAATATGTAAGATTAGGGATGAGACATATTTAATACAAACAATATATTTTATCGATATGCTTATTTTTATTTTATAAAGTGCGACATTATAACGGATTATATCGTATTTTGTTATTGCACTTCACATCGCAGCTATGCAACTCAACGTCTCAAGGTCACACATTTTGCGGTTGAGAGTAATATCCGTACTTGAATATATTAGGTCCTTACATCTGAAATTGGCGTTTTGTAGGGGAGGAACATAAGTCGAATATATTTAATGTAATTTATTTATTTAATCAAAGCATGAACCATTATTTCCTATGCATATTTGCCATCTCATAGGCAATTCATTGATCCCTCTACTAAAAAACCATTCAAATGGGAATAAAATCTTTGAACGTGGCTTGGACTGCCCCATCGAAATTGATTTTTTTCTTTTGCCAAACGTTATTTAAATTTTAAAAAATGGTTATCTGTTGGAGTAAGGTTCAGGTGGATGCTTTTTACATTCCAATTGATGCTCTTCTAATTGAGAAGTCGTCTGTTGTGCAGTATGTATTATAGCATTGTCATGAAGCAGTAGTGGCGTAAAGTGAATAAAACAATAAAAAGTATCTTTACGCCCATAACCCCGAAGAGGAAGGCAGAGGCACAACCAGGGCAACCACGACTAGCCGAAGACACGAAGTCCTATAATGTGACTGCCCAAGCCTATCGCCAACCGGGCACATTTCCAATCCCGACCAAAATTTTTTTTATTAGAAAATTGGAAAAATGCAATTTTCTTTTTGTTGGCCGACCCGGGATTCGAACCCGAGACCTCCTGCAGTCAAGTCCAACACCTGGACCGCTAGACCACAGAGGCGATAAAACAATCTTCTGTAAAATATTGAGATTTAATACCCTTTATTTGGAATTCGGAAACCAATTCTCTCGTCTGGTTTCTTTAAACCAAATTAGATTTTTTATATTATTATCTTGTGGATACCTGATATAAATGACATACTTCTCAAATTGAATTGTTTTTATTCATTCAAGTAATTTTCACCTGAACTACAGAATATCATCAAAATACTGTAAACAAATAATTTTTAAAATTGTCTCAGCCCTTTGAAAGATTTATGGCATACTGACCGCAACACCGCCTATCGGAACCAGTGTTGAATTTATATCACCCAGATAACCACCTAATGCACTTGAAAGAGTTAATTAAAATCGGCTCAAATATTTATTAGTTATTCAATGACATATAACAGCGCCCTCTACCGCGTTTAGTTCAGTACCGCATCCGGGTCTGCTGACTAAAATAGATTACCTGCCCTCTGCCAGGCACCTCGTAATAGGCGAGCACAGGTAAAACAGGTAATTGTCAACAAGATACCTGGTCAATAGAGTGGTGTGCAGCAACTTCCCTGGGTAGTTATGCACCACATTACCTATTCCTGCCGCTACAATGACAGTGTCACATTCCGATTCGGAGGGTAGGGAAGCCAGTAGATTTGCACAACACGCCTTACATACCGACCATAGGACAGCAACGCACCTGTAACGTCAATGGTATATATAGGCCATTATTATCTGTTACCATTAAGAGAGCCGTGTACTTGTTCGCTGACTTCTCACATGAAAAAGAGTAACTATCCACTATCCAGTAGCCAACTCAAAAGTACGTAGAGTAATAAGTTTTTTATTGTTTCTGTCAGTGCTTAAATTTATCGATAAAATACATAAATACCAACATACAGTACCGGTACAAGACCGGTACCCTATTGAGAGTAAATAAATAAAATGTCGATAAAATAGATTTGCACATTAGTCCATCACTAGCTCTATGCAAACGAAAGTGATAGCTTAAAAATCACATGTGTAAGAAAGGGATAAAAACACGCATCTAACAATGACCGACCAGTATATGATGAACTCCGATAAACATCAAATAATTTAAAATGTAATTATGAATGTTATTATTTTTAATCAACCAAAGGAAAGTTTTACCATCTTTTCGGTAAATTGACTTCAATTTACCGAAAACATGGTAAAACTTTCCTTTCTTTACCGTACCATTTAATTGAACAAACAGTCATTTTTAAATCTATTTTTTATTTTTTTAAACAATAGCGCGACAATGTTTACAGGTCACAAACCTGGTCGATACCACAGACCAATTAGAGTACTACGTGGTCGATACTGTTCATATCTTTTTAAGTAATAAGCTACATAAGAACAATTACACTTATGTGTTGACAGAAACTGGTTGCCTTCAATGCGGCGTCTATTGGGATGTGTGGTCGATGCTTAAAATGTAGTGATTATATTCTCTTTGATATAACCAGTGTTGCCAACTGCACCGTAATTACGGTAAAAACACCGTAATCAGCCTCGATCTACCACCTACCTTAGCAAACTAATTACGATAGCAAAAAACACCGTAATACCCATTGAAAGATTTGAATGAATATTGTTTGTGAAATCTAGTAGATAATTTGGATAAGTGTATATTAACTAAAATAATTTTGAGAGATTGAATTGTTATTTTTTTTATCGGTTTCTGTTATTTTGCAATTTATTTAACGGCATTACTGTTTACGCTTAACGCACACGTTGATTATGTTCGGGAATTCCCCCAATAGCGTGATACGTATTATGCACACAAATATGTGAGGTATGTCGATTGCATTGGTCTGTATTTGAACTTAGACCTTTTTAATTTACCTTGTTTATTAGTATCGAATTGAAATTATTTTACCTGGCTGGCAATACATCATTCATAAAGCGAACGCGTCTTATTACGTTATAGTTTTTTGTGTTGTGCGTGGTGATCCGAGTTTTTTTTTAATATGGGTAGTGATACTGATAGCGACTGCGCTTCTGAAAGAGAAGAAAGCCTAACACAAGTACCAGCTAAAAGAAAGCGTTTTAAGCAACAGTTTCGAGACGAATGGTTGCTAAATAAAGAATATTGTGATTGGCTTAGAAAAGATAACAGGGACTTATCAAAGGCAACCTGCAATGTGTGCAATGTATCTTTTACTGCCGAAATAAGTGTTATAAAACGTCACCAAAATGGGAATAAACACATCAATAATTTAAAAAGATGCAGTGCCTTGACATCCAAAAAAAAAACCTTTTTATAAAGAGCTTCTACTATTGGTTCTAAACCGCAACTTTGTAAATTCTGCTCCTATTGAAACTTTAGATCCAACTGAAGAAATAAATCACAAAGACCTAAAAGATATATATCTGGGTTTAGGTGTCCCGAAAGAACTAGATTTTAGTGAAGATGATGAAAGAAAGTTAACTCTGAGAAAGATGTGCAAACATTTTATTGTTGGAGCTTGTGTTGGCATTCGTAAACGATACTCTGTCAATGACAAAATTATGTCAGAAATAGCTAAATTTGATCTAGACAGAGTGATTTCAAATGACAGGGAAGAATCAATTTCAATGTTATTTCCATTACTGCCTAGAATTCCCCAACTTCAATCCCAGATCAACAAGAACTAGATGATGAATGGCGGAAGTTGCCCCTTTACCACAAAGATTTGTATTTAAGTAAACATCCTGACGTGTTTTGGCACCAGGTAAGTTTCCAAGTAAGGTTGATTCATATTAGTTTCTATTGTTATAGCAACCGGACCCTAATCATATTTTTTTTCTCAGGTAGGACAAATGCGGGTTAGTGAAGAGGATGCCATTCAGCCCATTTCAAACACTTGCCAAAATTTATGTTAGCCATTTTGTCTCTACCACACTCGAACACCGAGTGCGTAAGAGTCTTCAGCTGAGTCAACGACATCAAAACGAAAAAACTGAATAAACTCCTTACGAAAACCATCAGGGGAAACCTTTTATCGCAGCAGGCCATACAGCGACACGGAAAAATTGTGTTGATTTTAATCCCACTAAAGATATGATTGAGAAACATAATATCGATATGTATAAAAATATTGAAACAATTATACTATCTGATTCTGAATAAAAATATCAATTCTAATCATGGACTTGCTGCTAAATGGGCAAGGTAATTCTACCGTATTTCAAATATAAATTACAACATAATTTTGGAAAATCTACTGTATTTTTCGAAGAATTCTACTATCCGATAAATTTTTGAGTTGGCAACAATGGATATAACTACATATATAATCTGAGACTACATAGGCACCCATTGGTTGATATTGTTATCAAATAGTACCACCTATCAATTATTTGTTGGACTTTGACATTTTATCATTTCAAATTGTTAAGAAAATATAGCAAGGTCCTATTTCCAGTTTCCTTTCTCTTCGTGAATTAATAAAACTTAGCAAAAAATGTCGGAAA